>NQII01006056.1:4738-134807 GCA_002778355.1 Clitarchus hookeri
AAAGAAAACGTTCGTACGCCCAAGGAAAATTCCAAGTCAAGTCCATACACGACGAGATCACCGAAGCATACTAAGATCCTTTTCAAACGCGGAAAGGCGAAGGAAAAGCCACTAAACAGTTCCATAGCGGAGAAGTGTAGATATGAAACTTGACAAACACAGTGGTATAAAATAATGTCATACACAAAGTACAAATACAGTTGACAAAATAAAAACATTCATGTCAAATCTTCTGTTCTTGAAGCAGCATCTTGATTCGAGCATCAACTGTTCTGGTTCAGTCAATCTCCTTGTAGAGTCCCTGTCCCCGGGTATAATATTCATAGTACATAACAGCGTTAAACCAAACTCGCCACATCTCTTAACGCCTGGCGGACCGCAACTCTTCGGGCAGAGAAGTTGGGAGGAAAGTCTTCAGCTGACACGCAGGCACAAGCTCCACTCGCAAACAGCAGATCGACGACCACACTCGACGCCGGTCCAGACCACGGGCGAAAGAAAACAGAAACAAATAAAACTAACAATAATTAGGAAAAATTACCATAAAGGAGGGCACGCACTGCCAGTCACAAAAAAAAACCATAATAACTAAGTCCGTGGAACATATTTCTTCAAATGCTACATGTGCGCTTTCCGGAAATTGCGCAAAGTACCGGGTACGGATAGAAAAAACCGCATTAGGCACTAGAAATGTAGAAATAACGAGGGGTCCGACAAATTTGGGAATTAATTTCAAGTTTAAGTGCTTATCACCATCGGCCAGAAGAAATTTTTTTGCACAGTACTACGTCCCCAGCGGCAAAGGGTACCGGCAACCTATTTTTGTCTAAACGCCCTGCAACTTCACGTTTCGCAACCTCGGAAGGGCGAGCCACATCTGCCAGGAGACGCTCTCGCTCAGCGGCATCCGAGGAAGGGGACAAGGGATGGGAAAACTGACGACCTAAAAAGGGCAAGCTAATTATCGTAACAGAACAAGGTAGTTATCATAACGGGACAAGGTAATTATTGTAACAAGACAATATAATTAAATGTAAATAGATAATTTATTTTAAACTGAATGGTGAATTTTCTTTGTAGTTACAAAAACATTACTTTTATTTATATATATTATATGATAACCAATTTTAACTTACCTTCTTTTTATCTTCGTATTCATTGCGTTTGGGTTTAATATCATAGACTCACCTTTGTACAACTCGATGAATTTGAAAACGTTGTCGTTCCTCCCAAGCCGACATTACTTTTAAATAATAATTTCACTATAACTAACTCGCTCAACCTGGCCCAGCATGTATATGGGGCTTAAGGGCTCGTGTCTATTTATTTATTCCTAATTCAAATTTAGGACGATTTATTGAAAAATGCGACAAAAAATTAATTAATTACCTTGCACATCATTACAGACATTATATGAACTACTTACAAATATTTATGCAACTATCNACAAAAAATTAATTAATTACCTTGCACATCATTACAGACATTATATGAACTACTTACAAATATTTATGCAACTATCATCTTAACACAAATTTTTATATGTTAATTTATTCTCAACTCTTTATGACAACCAGGGAACACCTATTACCAATCAGGTACAAAAAATTGCACAGAAACATGAAATATAATGCTTCAATAATGAAACATTTCCGGTAATTACCCTGACTCTAAAATTTTATGACACTAAAATGAATAATTTCTGTATAAGGAGTGATACAATCTCTAAACCTAATTATTTGGACACAGCTTCTCATCCTGGTTTGTTCAGCCCTGGAGAGCCAGTGTCTTTGAAAGTACTGTGCTCCAGACACGTCAAAGAGTTTAATATTGACTGTGCTGTTGTTGAAACAACAGTATGGAGCCAAAGGAAAAGGAAATGGCATTTAGTTAAAGCCAGTTAGTGGTTTGGCACTACGAGAAAGGCAAAAGCTTGGGAAACATTGCGGAAATACTGATAATCAAGGAAAGTACTGCCTTGAACGAAATGCCGTCTCCTTTTCCTTTTGCTACATACTGTTGTTTCAAAAACCGCACAGTGGCCGATATCATCCATAGATCTTAGAACGAAGATAGGGTAGAGCTGAAACAACACTCTGTCCTTCCTAAAATCTTCACAGGCAGAGAACAATCAGCAGTGTATGGGTATTCACGCCCAAACAATCTGGANACTCTGTCCTTCCTAAAATCTTCACAGGCAGAGAACAATCAGCAGTGTATGGGTATTCACGCCCAAACAATCTGGGCACTAGGAAAAAAACCCGGCTAGATTGGTGGGTCGCGTGAAAAAAAAAACCCTAATTTTGCGAGAGAAACAGACGTAAACGATTGAAGTTTGCGAATAGGTGTCACGATAAAGAACAACTTTGGCGGGGAAACGTTCCTTTTGCAGATGATAACAAATTTAACGTTCATGGTTCAGATTGAAAGCAGTTAGTCTGGAGGACACCCAACCAAGAGCTGGCAACCAACAATTTTAGGGNAACGTTCATGGTTCAGATTGAAAGCAGTTAGTCTGGAGGACACCCAACCAAGAGCTGGCAACCAACAATTTTAGGGGAGTGGGGTCTTGTTAAACATGGCAGCGGACATATACTTACATGTAATGGTATGGGGCTGTATGTTAGCTTCTGGTGTGGGCGAGCTGGTCTTTATTGGGGACATCTTAAAAAGTAAGGTTACCTACATCTTCACAGAAATTTACGAATAAGTGCTAAATAACTTGGGACTGCAGGAAAGAGCATATNAAGTAAGGTTACCTACATCTTCACAGAAATTTACGAATAAGTGCTAAATAACTTGGGACTGCAGGAAAGAGCATATCCTGCCAAGAAAACTACCCTAAGCATTCCTCCCATATTGTTCAGATTTATCTGCTCTACAATGCTCCTACAGTGCTTNCTGCCAAGAAAACTACCCTAAGCGTTCCTCCCATATTGTTCAGATTTATCTGCTCTACAATGCTCATACAGTGCTTCACCCTCCGCCACAAGTCCAGACATCAACCCTATCGAATATTTATGGGATGAATTTAACGACATGGTTCAATCTAGAAATCCGAAATCCAAATAAGAACTGAAAACGAGACTTCTCGAAGAATAGGACAAAATCTTCTTAGAAAAACAGAAACGTTCAGTGCATACCATACCACGACGTTTGGAGGAAGTTATCAAACGTAACGGTGTCTCAACCAGTTATTAGTTTTGAAGTGTTTCAGTGAACTTTATTTTCGTTGGCATGTGTCTGAACAATTTTGTTGGCAGACAATNGGCATGTGTCTGAACAATTTTGTTGGCAGACAATTATTACGAAGTAATTTCTTACTTTTTTATCACTGTTGGCGCATAGGAGTATGAACAGTAATGCGGATAAAAAAATAGTTTACTTTTTCCTACACAATGTTAATTAACATATGATATTACAGTAGTAAATACCAAGTGTCCGAATACTATCGTTATTACCTGTAAATATTTAAGAGCAAGGAGTTTTTCAAAGGTTGATTAAAAAAATTTCTACTTTATCGTGATCAACCTTTAACAATTGGTTACCGCTGCAGTGNTTATTACGAAGTAATTTCTTACTTTTTTATCACTGTTGGCGCATAGGAGTATGAACAGTAATGCGGATAAAAAAACAGTTTACTTTTTCCTACACAATGTTAATTAACATATGATATTACAGTAGTAAATACCAAGTGTCCGAATACTATCGTTATTACCTGTAAATATTTAAGAGCAAAGAGTTTTTCAAAGGTTGATTAAAAAAATTTCTACTTTATCGTGATCAACCTTTAACAATTGGTTACCGCTGCAGTGNGAGTTTTTCAAAGGTTGATTAAAAAAATTTCTACTTTATCGTGATCAACCTTTAACAATTGGTTACCGCTGCAGTGTTGGGTATTTGCACAGCATTGTGGTATGCGAAATACCGCCACTCAACTAATGGTGAATCGCCGAATGTTGGTGCGCGGTTCCCTGTTCGTGGCACACTTGAACTTAGTTTGTACGTCGTCCCTGGGCAAAAATAATACTACTAAAGTAGGAGGGTACGTTAACAAAGGAAAGAACTGGATGTTCTATGTGTGAAATACGTAACATATTCGTGGGAAACGCAGCCAATCTGGAAACAAAGGTAGTTAAAACTGCACGCACTAGGAGTAGGCAGACTTCACTGTAGTATTTAACCACGTGCATGTATCGTAAATTCCGCCGGCATTATTGCACTACAACGGAGTTTCTGTTGCACTTGGTTTACTTTCACACTACAAATATATTTACTCAAAGGACTGTAAATACTTTTTTCGTGAATTGAGTTCTATAGTAGGCTACGAATTAAAAATATTCTTCATTTAATTATCGGCGTGTTGTTTTCGTATTGATTGCGAAAAAAAAAGTATATAGTCCACCTGGCGACATACTTTTTTGGCATTTGATGTGTGTTTGTATTGAACGTCTCGTAGGCAGCGGGGTCATTAGAGACGGAACCAGTGGATCGAGCTGTCGCGAGCGGGGATGGGAGTGGTCACTGACTGTGTTAAACAACCACCCTAGCATTCGCCTGAAGTAACTTCGGTAAACCGAAATCAGGATGGAGGACCGGCAATCGAAAACGGCCTCCCGGATGAGAGTCTTGTGCGCCAGTACTGCGCCTCATCGCCGGGTTTCGTCGTTCGAAATCCGGGCTCTTTTCCTCTTGGCGACTGGCAACGGCGGAGAGCGGACTTGATGAAGACCGAGAGGTCAGCCCGCGACTTGGGCAACAAATAAAAATGGCGTAGGCAGGAGGCTTCATCTATCACCTACACTCCAGGACAAATTGGGGGTCCCGCCTCCGCCCATAAATTGTACCGCCGCACAATTACTACCATCTTCTATCTCCGGACTCCAGCGACCCGGCCGGCGGCTGGAGCGAGCGGTACGAACAATGGCGCCAACACTACTACGTCGTCTCCAGCGCCCACGCATTCCCCGAGACAACTCCGCCCATTCCACACACGATAACATCATTATAACGTGTCGCTATTCCATCTCACAAAAAGGATTGCATTTAATACACTGGTAAAGGCTGTTAGTGGTTATTTCAGCGCTTTTGAGATCAACCTCTNCTCACAAAAAGGATTGCATTTAATACACTGGTAAAGGCTGTTAGTGGTTATTTCAGCGCTTTTGAGATCAACCTCTGAAAAATGTAATTGTCCCTACCTGCATAAAGTCTAATGAACACAGTGACTTATGAGTGCCTAGTGAAGTAAGTGATGATGGAGGGAAAGAAGTTCCACGGCTTAACGTTGAATTAAAAGTGTTAGGTAACTATTTGTTATTGCTGAATTTATTTATTTTCCTTTCTGTTTTTTACACATGTATGTGTAACAATGGGCAAATTTGTAAAATATTTNATTGCTGAATTTATTTATTTTCCTTTCTGTTTTTTACACATGTATGTGTAACAATGGGCAAATTTGTAAAATATTTACTTTCCTAATAATTTCAAAGTTTCACTTGAGCGACGCATGAATAAAGTGAGCAGGCCCATGGAAATGTTAATTTTACATGTGGTGGAACAATACACAATGTGCATATAAGTAGATCTTTAGCAGGGCTTTCAAAAGTACTCAATTTACCATGAACAGTCTATAACTCAGTTAGTTTGTCCGCCAATTGTCTACCATACACACAGTAAAATAGGTTTTATACTTGTGCTAACAAAACCTCAAAAACCAGTTTCTAGAAATTTTCAAAAAATTATAAAAGTAAAATGAATATGGTCAATTTTTTTGTTTATTAATAATAAAAACTTATGAAATTAAGATTTACTTACGTAATTTTGTTTATCGGACATAGTCAGCTTTTGCATTCCAGGCATGGAGCATTTCTAGATTTGGGCGGCGTCTAACAGCTGAGTACTGTAGTGCCCACGAGGGCGAAGCGGTGTGGAAATGGGACAGCAGCAGGATGCATTTGGGGGAAAAGAGTAAGAGTACCCTGAGAAAACCCGCCTGCAAACTGCAACATCTGCCACATTTCTAAAATGCCAAAATTCGAGCTTGAACCTGTCAGGAATTGAACCCAATTCGCTGTGGAGAAAGGCAAGTTGTCTAACTACCATATCACACTGACCTATATAATACTGAGCAATGAATTTCTCCAGGGACTATAAAAGAGGAACTGAGCAGTTTGCATTTTATTAATGCTTGTACGTAAAATGTATAATGTTCAGATGCCACTTCTGCAAAGTCAACATGATGCAGAAGAGGTTGGGAACATGTCGGATGACACCTTAGGCTGGTGAGTTTATCTTGGGGAGTTCTTCCATTGTTCCCACCCTTGCATTCCATCACTACTCCATCTTTGCATAACTTCGTCCTTATCAGAGTACAGTTGGCCCACTTGCAGTTTTCTCTCAGAATTCTTTCATTAAATAATCCTGCTTCGAAATTTATTTGACTGATGTAATGTGATACATTGCTTTTGTGTTGCAGAGACTTGAAGATGGAGAATGTACTGCTGGACGATAAAAAGAAAAACATAAAAATAGTTGGTTAGTAAAATAATTCTGTACTTCAATTAATTTTACTATTGTTCCTTTAATGGTCATGCATCATAATAATACAACTTATGAAAGGATCGGATTTAATTTGGAAAAAGGATATTTTAACATACTTGAACTACTTGCAACACCATTTGTATGAAATAATATACACCTCAAACTCCCACTTGTATTCCGATGATACTTAACAAATTGAAACCAGGATATCACAGTCAATAATACTTTCTGAACTTGCTGTAGCACCCTAAAAAGATTTTATAGGTAACTAACTTTGTTTTGACAACATATTTGATGTGTCTTTTAATGTGGTTCCTGTTTGTGGCCTTGAAAGCTCTCATTGGAGGGCTAACTCAGAGTCTCCTATACCATGGAATTCATCATGTTCTACCTCTTCCCCTCTCCTTTACATCACTTTGCTTTCTCTAGTTAAAACGTCTGTGCAAGGCCTCCATCCACTTTCGTTTTTGTTTTTGCTAGCACAAGTGATCAACAATTGACTAATTTTTAAGTTACTGCAAAAGACGTAAAGATGCACTGGTGATCAATATATGTGTATTCCACCCAGCAGGTTGTGGAATCGAGTTCCTTACTTGTGTTAATGTACAAATTAGGCTAAAATGATGCATCACTTGAGATTGTTACTGACCATGGAACTTGGCTTAGATAGTGCAGTTTGTGTGGAGCTTTGCTCATTATAACTACGCCATACATAGGGAACTCTGACCATGGCTGTCATTTCTTCTTTAGGACGACATGTTTGGTGATATGAGTGGCTCAGAGAGTTTTTTCCATTTCTTCTCATACTGTTAATGAAAGTATATTTTCCCTTCTTCACCAGTGACATAAATGTTAACATGGGCACATGCATACCTCTAGTATAGACTCGAGATTGACTATTCATATTTTAATGCAGGGCTCTATTGCGATTCATACTTAATGCCAACATGGGTGAACTTCATAGGTGCAGTATTCTTCCTGCTAACTGAAAACGACCAAAATTGACTACTAACTGGCACTATAAATACCCTCTTTGTGCACACCCCCCGTAATCATGAAACTCCTCAGTTATTGTAGTCGGTTCACTCACAACATTAATAGAGTTGAATTATTCACTTGTTTGCTTCACTACTGGGAGGAAGGAACTCTCCAGAATTCTGGGAAATTTCTCTCCAGGCCTTCTCCAGCATGATGGTTTACATCATCCCCATAAATCAAGCACACCATGTTGGGCGCTACAAAGAACCTCCGACAGAGGCCAATCACGTTTGTCAGCCCTGAAATTTCCTGTGGGGTGTTACACATCTGTGAAGCCTAGCTGACCACTCATTATTTGGCTACAAGCAATTAAAGTATGAGCGATCACCAAGAGAGTATGTTTTTTATGGCTGGTTGGCTAACTTCATGTCAAGTTGCTCACAGACTTTAAATATGAATAAATTATTAATTTAAATATCACTTTTTTTTTTAACTGGGCATACAATAGCACAAGCTAGTAACTTGGGTAATTTCAAGTACGAAATTCTGAAGTATAGGGGCTCACTTGAGACTAATACCTTGCACCTGCAGTCCTATGGTTTGTCCTATCCCAGACTTTGAAATTGTTCATGCCTGTGGTGAATGTGTCACTGAGGCGTACCACTTACTCACTGAAGTTCACTAGACACATACAACGATTATGATGCACACATCCTGGCCCTTCAACCATTTGCTTTACCATGGTTCTAGTGGTGTTAGCACACTTTTGTGACACTTCTGCACTGCAAAACACAACCAAATCAAACAAGTTGTATTATTACCCGTAAGCATACAGTTGACCAACTTTTTCCACCTTTGAATAACTTTAATTTTGGGTGCAGCTAACTTTTTATGACGACTGTATTTGCAAGTGAGTGAGTGAGTGAGTGAGTGAGTGAAGAGATTTCTGCTGCTCTTAACATCAAGGTTTTGCAAGTAATGAAAACATAAAAGCATTGTACAATTACAAGAAATACAGTTGCGATTCAAGTTTGAAACTCAGTCAAGGACTAGCAAAATGTCACTGGGTACTAAATATTCAAGAACTCGATGCCATATTAAAAATGTCCATTAAGTTCATATTAGGATTGATTTTCTCTGATACAAACTTCCCTCTAACCTTATGCTAAGAATTTGTAAGCAGAGAAGAATTAGCCATGACTGTTGTGTTCTTCAGATTTTGGACTGAGCAATTCATGGAACTCGCAGAGCAAGTTGTCGACAAACTGTGGCTCGCCCGAATATGCTGCACCAGAGCTGTTTGTTGAGGGGAAACCATATGGACCTGCGGTTGACCTCTGGAGTCTGTAAGTAAGGTTGACAATCAGCTCGAACGAAGTGACTTTGCTGGCATTCAGGAAATGTCTAAATTCACATTTTAAAATGTGTATGGAGAAATACACACTAGGGTTGGGTAACACCCACCAGATGAGAGACGTTCAGTGGACCCATAGGTGCTCATCATCCCTGAAGAGATGTATGGAATGAGTCCTTAAGATTAAGAGGTGACAAAATACAAAGGTAGGGGAAATAGGTGGTGTACCCAGTAGAAATCTTTTCCATAAATAAAACGTGACTTTGCCAGGAATAAAATTTTTGGATCACGTTGGTGAAAGACCTATGAACAAACAAACTATGTGGCCATCATGTTCCTCTTTACTCTGTTTAAATCTCTGCTTAAACTCTAAATTGTCTGTGAAATTTTTGTATCCTCGGAATTTTGTAGTGCTTGATAAAATATTTGCTACTGAAATGCATGTAAAGGTGGGTTACATCACACTAATGAAAGACGTCTAGTTGGTAGACCCGTAAGTGCTTGTTACATTTTATGTGACATAAAATAAACCCCAGGATACAGTAGTGAAAGAATATACTGTATTTTTGTTAGATGAGGGAGGGGGGATAACTCAAGAAATCTCGCTGATCGTCAGAAAAATCAACTGCATTCCCTACATGTGCAAATCCATACTTGAATATAGCAGAAAGGAAACCAGATTTTGGTTTTGGAAGACCGGTGATATGAAATCAGTAAAAAATGTTACTTATGAAAAATGTTTCATATGAAGTTTAGGGTTCAGATCCCTGGTAAGCCATGGATGTAAGTGCCTTCTTAGCCTTCTTTCCTTGGAAAGATAGGCTTATGCAATCATGCGAATGTGTCTGGGATGCACTCGCTTCCCCCTCCTTAAGAACTTTTGAACCCATGAACCAATTTTCACCAAACTCTACACATATAGTATATAGTAAAGACATAGAACTTTTATACTTTTCTACTAGATTCGATGCTTATTTTAAAAATGGTGGCCGTTTTAATATTTAGAGCACAATTTCGTATCTGGAACCATTTAGACCAAATTTCGTATTTTGACAGTTCATTACATAAATATTTAATTCAGGGAGGTAAATTGTTATGGGTCCATCATTTTGGAAGATTAGTAATACATGAAAGCTTTCATATCATATCTAGGTAGTAACTAGCCAATATAATCCCATGTAATTTCACAGTTTAACTAATCTCTTTGGTAGCCACGTTACCATATACAACCAAAAAGGATAATGCACTTATTTTCAACATGGTGGTCATATAAATATTTTAGGTTAATTTGCCATACATACTATATTGTTTAACCAATTCCAACCAAACGTAGGGTAGTTGCTAATATACAGCCTCATTTGGCACCATTTTATAAGATAGTGCCACATAGAAAAATAGTTTTTGTTTTGTATTACGAGGAAACAACAGATTACTATCAAATTAGATTTTTTTTACCCGTACACAATACCTGCGACTTTGAATATTTTCTGTTACTTAATAAAAAAAAATCTATAAATTGGGAAAGCTAATGTTTTGCCACTAAAATTTTGCAGCAGGGAATTCAGAAATCTAAAATTGTAGATACGTTGCGAATGTTCTTTCAGTAAATCTTTTTTTGGGAAAATTCATGTTTGCCTTTTCCCCCTCATTATACAAATTTCCTATTCCACAAAACATTACTAAGAGTTGGAGAATAAAAATCACCAAAATGTTTGAATGATCAAGGTGGTAATATTTCTCAAGTTGCTGCAATGGTGGGGAAAATCTGCCACCCTTAGAATACAATATTAATGTGCCGGAGTTGAGTGGATAGGTTCAAACTCTAGCGGAAGGAGGTAGAAACACGATGTATTATTTACCGTTGTGGTCCCGGTAGCCTTGTTTTTTCAGTCCCGAAATATTGTTTGCATCAAGTTTAATCTAATTTTTGGAAACAATCTGATGCAAGGCAAGTGAAGGTTGAAGGAATTCTGCACGTCTGAGGCCTAAAAGCGTGTGAGCGCTAGGGGTGACAGAGACATGTGCATCTACTCTCTCATCACCTCTACGCGCAAAGCACTGAACTGGCGTGCAGTCTTGCCGTCAATAACTCACTTCTATGAGACTTTCAGCAGAGACCCTACAATTTTATGATGTAATAATAATAGTAGTAATAATAATGAAGGTTTGATACACGTCCTTGTTCCTTTTTTTTAATGTTTTGTACCGGAATGTTCCTACCTAAAAATGACCATAGAAACATCAGTTAGAGCCATTTTCACTATCACAAAAACATGCTTTAGAGAAATGGAGGAATTGAAAAATGCATACTGACCTGCAAAGTTTCCTTAAATTATATTTGTAATCAGACCTCATTCAAACACGTTGGACAGTTTTTTAATAAAATGTTTTCTGCTGGAGCTCTGCACACCATTCGGCGGCCTACCCAGGCGACCAGCTAAAATGTAAAATGACCCATATAACTATGATATATTGTGGAATATGCTGTATTAACAAGCAGTTTAGGATAATTTTTTTGTGTTAATAGTCGCATATATTAGTAAAAGAGTGGTGCAAAACGACTGCTACGAAATATGGCAATACCGCCATTCCTGCACTGGGAATGGTGTCATGGTGGTGGTATTACACCTAAAGTAATTCTTAGGTGACAAAGCTTAAAGTATGTTTCAGATGCCAATGACAAGGGAAAGGAGAACTGAAAAAGCAAAATGGACAGAGGAGAGATTGAAGGAAGCTATTTATGCTGTGCTGAAGGGTAATGTTGTGAAAAGTATGGAAACAAATATAACATTCGCAGGTCAACTTAAAGAGATAGATTGAAAACAAATTCAACGGAAAAACCAACCCGGGCAAGAAGGCCGTTATTTGGAGCAGATCAAGAGAAAGAAATTGCAGATAATGTCTTATTGCTGTAAATTATTTTTTTGGTATTTCTGTTACTGAACTTTGACATTTGCCATTTCAACTAGCCACGAAGCATATGACTTGCCACAAAATTTCAATAAGGCAGCTAAATTAGCTGGCCCAGAATATTCTACGGTTTCTTGAAGTGAAATCTGTAAAAACCCGAAGCTAAAAGCCTCAACAGCATTTCAGCAGTAAACAAGGGCGAGGTAGACCTTTTATTCAAAAATCAGGCAACAATACAAAACAAATTAAAATTCCCAGCATTGAGAATCTATAATGTGGATGAGACTGGCATTTCAATGATACGTAAACATAAGAAAGATTGTGGGACACATAGGTCAGAAACAAGTGGGAGCGGCAAGTTGAGAAAGAGAGGAAAGAACATGATGGTAGTTTGTGCTGCGAGTACCACAGGAAGTTACAGAAAGGAGGACCATACTACGTAATTTATATATGTCCCAAGAATGAGTGGATCGATGAAGATCTCCTTATAGCTACAGCATTTCCAGGAGCATACTCGACTAACTGTCAGTGACCCTGTTCTACTTATTCTCGACAACCACTCCAACCACAAATGTTATGTGGTGTATGATTTTTGCAGAAAGAATCATATTCTCATTGCCACTTCCCACCCTGTTAATCTCATTGACTCCAACCCTTGGACATCTGCTTTTACGTACCTCTTAAGAATGCTTTCAATAAGGAATGCCAACTCTACGAATTAAAAGCAATTTTTAACCGAGCCTAAATTTGTGCGGCTACACTGGAGAAAGGGATTGCTGGATTTTTGACAGCAATCGCAATAAATTTGGAGACAATAATTTTGTTGTTGCACGTCAAATTGATTCCACAGTTAGCATTCACGATTAACAGCAGCAAAATTCACCTAGCCCTACGCCTACATCACATAGACCTCTTGTACCAGAATCAACAGGCCAAAATAAAGCAGATTTCAAAATGGATCCTCTACCTTCAACATTTGATAGAAATCATAGGAAATCAGCCTTCTTGTTCATGCTTCGCTGTAGGCATGAGATGAAAATAATTTACGTGGCGACAATTAGGATGATGTTAACTAAGTGCAGTTTGATGATGTTAATGTATGTTATATTCAACAAATTCGGGAAAAATAATGAAATATGGTTCCGATCCACAGTTTTTTTCAAATGGGCTCATTCAGAATGCAGTTCACATGAATCAGCTACAGCCTATGTATGTGACTTTGGTTCATTTCTGTAGTGTAGCCTAATCTAATAAATGTACATATATGTGATAACACCGGAAGTTATATGTTCTAATAAACATTGTCTTATGTGCACATGAATACCTAAACTGGGTGGCTGAATTACCTTGAACGGCAGGGTAATTCCACCATATGCAGAAACTTAAATATATTGTAACTTCTCCTAACACTTCCAGATCTTTAACGGTTCGCAGTGTAAGCTAAGGACCCCAACTATCACTTACAACTATTTAGTTCCAGTAAGTCATCATTCTATCGATGGCATTCAATTTTTTTATTAAGGTGGCGCCATTCCCCCACTCTCCCCTATAATTTTCTTCACAGTATGCTCATTGACCACCTTTCACATTACATCAGATTACTGATATTCTGTTTGAAATAATCATCATTTAAAATTTCAAAGTCAAGAGTATCTCTGCTTCATGATGCTGTTATGCTGATGGCTTGTAATATGTGGTTTACATTGGTAATATTGTATAGTTTACATTTATCATTTGGACATACAAAATTTGTTAATTATGAGACAAATTCTCTTGCACCCTTATTGCAGGGTTGAGTCCCACAGTTTATGTAGCACTTTCTGCAACATCACTTCCCATTCAAAAGGGTATTTGGCCTACAAAATGAATGCATAACAGTAATGATGAAAAGCTGAATTTCTTTTAATCCGCAACACAGTTTTCATTAAATTCAAGAATATATATTGTATATTATTTGTGTTAACGGATATATTATAAAAGTGGTGTTTTGCATTTATTTACGTAAACCATGTTTGGAATGTACATTTTCGACATGTAAGATTTGAAACTATGTAAAATGTTTTTTGAGAAGCTCGTTTATAATGAAACCATGCTCTGCATTTGCCTGACAGACAGCAAACAAATTAATTGTGTACCAGAGATACAACTGACAGCAAAGTACTGCAGTGGGAGCCACTTGTGCATCTGGTTGTACTGTTCCAATTCCTTACCACAAGTGTTCAATAATGTCACTCATGATGGCTGTCCACTTGTAAGTAGGGATGTTACTTGTTTCAGAGGCGTGATGCTGTTCGGAATGGCTACCGGGCGCCTACCCTTCTCAAAGTTCAAAGCGAGTGATGCCCACCACAGTGACCGCACACAAAAGCATATACAGCAGATCAACAAGGGTCTTGAAGAGATACACAAGAGAGACATAGCAGATAAGTCATTAGGTTAGGTTCTACCCTACAATGATCAACATACAGTATTTTAAATTATAAGGGGCCATCATCAACCGTTTAAGAAATTGATATCCCTCTGTCACGAAGCAATTTTATAATGAATTTACCTGTTCTAAGTAATAAGAGGGAATCAAGTAAGCATCCAAGGGAGAGGCCCAGGGGGTCCTGACCTATCCCAAAGGTAAAAACACACTTAAGTTAAATGCAAGGAAAAACAACAATCACAAATAAAAAGTTGTGAGCGATAACGTTTTGAGAGAAAAACTGTTCTATTACTGATAAATTGGTTAAATCTCTATTGTTACATTGTAAGTTAACATTTTTTCAATGCAATTTTTGTTTTTAAATTGCATGCTTTTCTGTAGTGTTGTAATGTGTTAACCAATATCCCTCACAGAGACCGCGGAGGTTGTATCATGAAGATTACACTGTGTGAATAAAAGTTGACATCCATGACCACAGCTAGAACTTGTCAGACATTACATTCTAACACAGGAAACTATTGTTGAGATTTGTGTAATGCAGAGCATAATAATCTGTAAAATTTCTTTGATTTTCATTTTCTCTGTTGCTTAGGAACAAGTACCTCCTACCTCCACCCCCTCCCCCTTCAAACTGACCACTTAGGCTACACCCTTGCTAATTCTTCCCAAACAAAATCATGGATATTGCTAGAAAGGAATATTTTTCAAAAAANCGCGGAGGTTGTATCATGAAGATTACACTGTGTGAATAAAAGTTGACATCCATGACCACAGCTAGAACTTGTCAGACATTACATTCTAACACAGGAAACTATTGTTGAGATTTGTGTAATGCAGAGCATAATAATCTGTCAAATTTCTTAGATTTTCATTTTCTCTGTTGCTTAGGAACAAGTACCTCCTACCTCCGCCCCCCTCCCCCATCAAACTGTCCACTTAGGCTACACCCTTGCTAATTCTTCCCAAACAAAATCATGGATATTGCTAGAAAGGAATATTTTTCAAAAANCCACTTAGGCTACACCCTTGCTAATTCTTCCCAAACAAAATCATGGATATTGCTAGAAAGGAATATTTTTCAAAAAATAATTCATGTTCAAGAGTTTGTTTCAAGTTTTATATTTATAAATTACATTCTCAAGCTTGATTAAACCTAAAAAGTTGCTTTCAGAATGGTATTTTATGTACACCTCCATTTAGTTAGAGATATTCAGACATCACTGTACCCAAATTCTAATAGGACGGCTTTGGTTTTACCCAAAACCCTGGAGTAGTTATTTTATTATTGTGCCATACACATATTGAATTACCATTTTTAAGTTCCATGGTTCAGAATTCATAGCTTCAGGACTACAAAATAATATTAACAACAGGTATAGAAGTGATTGGCAAATGAGTGAGGGTTTGTTACTCCGATTTCATGCTTCGTCTTTTCAGAAATTTCCTTAGCAGTTTGTAAGTGGGTTGCACAATGCTTCCAATAAGTTTACTACGCTAACAGCAAGTGTACCCTACCTTGCAACAAGTTAAGTGCCCGTGAAAATTATGTGTATTTCATTCCGTTTAAAACAACTGTGACCAACGTGGTTTCCACTCTTTCTATCCAAAGAATTTCCAGCACTTTCAAGGTCCCAAAATTTGTCTTGTCCTACAATAAATTCAGAAAGAAAAAAGAGCAAAGAAAATTCATAAACCTGCAATTTTTAAAACATATGATAATTTACCCTTCATATGAGATAACAAAGCAGCGTTTCCCAATCTACCTATGTCAAAAATTTTACAACAAAGTAAACACCTTCCTTTTGATTGCCGGGCACTTTCTGTAATCACAATGATTAAATATAGTAAGAGTCACACGTTATTAAAAGCACACTCCCCTCCTGACATTTTGACAGGATGTACTTGAGAATCCAGGGAAATGAACTTCAACATACTGCTCATCTCCAATATAGCTGCAGCTCAAAACTCCCAGACAGGATGGATAGTAACTGAAAGCAACTAGGTGCGCCACAGCAAATGCTGATCATAAACGTACATGGAACAAACGTTTATTATTGTATGCTTTAAAAAATGGCATAAAGCTCCAATAAAAACTATTTGTACATACTATAAATTTTCCTGTACATATATTGACANCAACTAGGTGCGCCACAGCAAATGCTGATCATAAACGTACATG
The DNA here is from genome assembly GCA_002778355.1 of Clitarchus hookeri. NCBI lineage: Eukaryota > Metazoa > Arthropoda > Insecta > Phasmatodea > Phasmatidae > Clitarchus > Clitarchus hookeri. The sequence continues at coordinate 21,131 of NQII01006056.1, forward strand.
GAACAAACGTTTATTATTGCATGCTTTAAAAAATGGCATAAAGCTCCAATAAAAACTATTTGTACATACTATAAATGTTCCTGTACATATATTGACAGCACACCACTTTGATTTGTCATGAACAAATTCCACGTCAATAAACACTATAAAAATGAAGGATTTTCAACCACCTGACAATATTTTCAGAAGACTTTTAAAGGATCCTTGATTTATTTAATACCTTTCACAAAGTGTGGGAACTTTGCCACTAGAGCATCATGTCCTCTATAAAAAATGTAAAAGAAACTGATCAAATCCTTTTTAGATAAGTGATCCTATAGAACGTTCAGATGTTGTGAGCTCCAGACCAGCATCAGCTCTTAGAGAAAAACTAAGACTTTTCCCACCAAGTTACTGCATAATGTCACGTGGAGCATTGCGCTACATGGCATCACCAAAATGTTGACAGTTTAAAAGATTTTTTGGAAATATGTTTAATACGTTGAATATATTAAATAACAAATTATGTGTAAGCAATTTCGGTTTACTCTCTGCAATGTTGTGGTCTGGAAAGGGTTAATAATAAAAAGTGTTGGGACCATTAAAAAAAGTTTTTTTAATTTCTATAATATCTACAAAATCAAACAATGTATCAGTCATAATGTAAATTCTATGGATACAAATATTCTGACAATTAAAAAATCAAATGGTAACTAAAATATTTCACATATTTACGAACAGTCACTTCTAGACTATTATTTTTGAAGTAAAAAAATTATTTCACAAAATAGTACAATGCTTTACAAGTAAACTATGAAAAAAGGAAAAGAACTAGTCATCTGTCATCTTCTAAGTCATTAATAATGTGTTCTGCATTCTGATCTTATAATAATCATATATTTGAGAACTATCGAGCTAAATGTTGCAAATTACTGCAGTGTGTGTAGTAAGGTTGACAAGGCAAAATCCACCAGTGAGTAAGGGCATTAGATCAGGTATTATACACATGCAGGAATATGGAATGTCATCCAGTGACAGGCATCAACAAATTTTATTAGTATATGGTGATTACTGAAACTGAGATGCCTTTTGCTTAGCTGGTGGATGGTTGTCATAACTGCATTCTTTCCTTAAAAATTCAGTGAACTTTTGCAGACTATTTGTTACAAACCTTAGTAGGTAATAAATATACCTGTAAAACACAAAGAGTTGTGTATAACATGAATCTATTCTAAACTGAATTTCTGTAGTACTTTTGAATGCTTTGTTCTACCGTGATGTATTCTGTAAGAGTTCCAGAATGCGGTATCTCGTCTATTGTCACCCAACGCCAGAGCTCGCATATCCATACATGAATTACTGGTCCATCCATGGATCACTGGTGATCAGAAAAGAAAGCTGATACCAGGAAGCTACCCACGGCTTGATGCTCAAACATACAGTTTGGTGAGTTTCACAATGCGTTACTAGTTTCGTAAAGCTTTTTCTGCTTATACAAGCTCTGCATCACTTTGCCACGTACTTTACCAACATCAGACTATAGTATATTTCTAGTTTCCTACAGCAATTTGTCCATCAAATATTGAACACAGATGTCCTTTGCAAGTTCAGATTTTCTGTAATGTTCACCAGATAAGACAGCTTGAGCAACGTCGACGACACTGATTCCTAGAATCCATAAGATGGAGCGCAAGGGCAGGAGGTGCAAGCAAGATGATTATAGCCTGCCACATTATGTAAAGAATAACGGAAAACATTGTCTATGGTGACCACTTTCGCTTATGCCCCTTCATATTTTCAAAGTCGTCTGCTACTGTTGAGAGTACAACACTATCGCCTTTGCTTTCGCTATCAGCACAACATAATTTACTATTATATCATACATATTTTGAGCTTTGAAGACTAATTTACCTTTGCAGTGCTTAACTTATTGAAGGATTTAACATTTTCCAGTCAGTTAGTAGGAAGAATTCTACTGTGTTCCCCTGCTCCTCCTTCATACCAGTGTCCAAGACATATTGGCCGATAGCAGGGATGTTTGCAACCGTCGTCCAGGCTCACAGACATATGGTCCAAAGTAATATTGGTTACGAAGTTGGTATGAAGAAATTACAAATAAAATGCCCCAATTTTATTAGTTTTCAGAACATTAAAATTTCAGACTTCAATTGTTTGTTTTGAATAAAATTTTAGATTTACTTCTCAATGCTGTTTACAGGTTTTAAGTCCTTTATATGTAGTTTAAAAAAAATTGTGCATTAACAATATTGGCAATTTTTATGTTAAACATTATTTGAGACATCATTGCAGTGAAATTTAAATGGTTTACTGATGTACTTTAAACTGTTTTACTGTATAACTATTATCTAGTTCGTGCATTATCATAGTATTTCTTGGAGAATAAAAACAAAAACCTAATATACGTATTTACTGCACATCATTTGTAACAAAGGACACGTACAGTTTTTCTGCCATACATTACACTGATCTCCAACAAAGCATTTACTTATACTACTTTAGAACTTCTGGCATACTTAACACACACCCACGACACTTTTCACTTAAGTCATACGTTTTATTGTTGCACTTGGCGACTTGGCACTGCCAACAATGACGTCTTGCTGCTAGTTCAGATTCCTGGACACATCACGTACGGCCTGTTTTGTCTCGACAGTCCACAGCGCAATACTGAGCATTTGCAAGTACAGTCGCCGACTGATGCTTTTTCCAGCAACTTGCTTGTGAAGAACACATTGCATTTTTCCAGAAAGGTTTAGTAAGTTGTAAAAACTGTACTGGTTATTGTTATGATGTTGCTTTCAAGGAGTATTTTTCGGCCATTTGGTCTAGTACATCGACTCCATACTTGAGTGCATTATAAAATGCCACTTTTTCTGGAAGGCACTTCTATAATCACTCCCAATGGAAACATTTGGATGCAAAGAGCTAAGCATGCACATTCTTTTTTCTTCTTCTTTTTTTCTGGTTCACAATCAAGGTGCCCTGGCACCTGTATGTCACGCTCCCCATACAAAAATATTGTTCCGCTGCCCCTGAATCAGCAGTTAAATGAATTTGATAATCCATCAGAAATTCACAATTTACCAGTTTCTTAAAATTACATTAATAACAAATTTCTCTCTCTTTCACTAAAACTCTGGTATGGTCTTTAAAAGTTTTATTTTTCTGAAAATATTGCAAGATGTTTTTCTTTCAATTTCAAACAGCATTAAAAAAAATTAAAATAAAATTCATTTTTTTTATAATTTTGTAAGGTTGGTTAAAAAAACCTCTAAAAGCAGTGCTAATGACATTTATAAGTAGATTAAATGTAGCATTTAATTAATGTATTGTAAATTTTTATATTATTATTTATTACTGAAGAGAGAATGTTTTATAGGTTACAAGTCAAGAGCACATCAAATAATATAAGTATTCCCTTCTTTAGAATATTTTAGATTTATAAACCNTGGTCTTTAAAAGTTTTTTTTTTCTGAAAATATTGCAAGATGTTTTTCTTTCAATTTCAAACAGCATTTAAAAAAATTAAAATAAAATTAATTTTTTTTATAATTTTGTAAGGTTGGTAAAAAAAACCTCTAAAAGCAGTGCTAATGACATTTATAAGTAGATTAAATGTAGCATTTAATTAATGTATTGTAAATTTTTATATTATTATTTATTACTGAAGAGAGAATATTTTATAGGTTACAAGTCAAGAGCACATCAAATAATATAAGTATTCCCTTCTTTAGAATATTTTAGATTTATAAACCGAGTTACTTACCCTAATAATGATATGCAGTGACAATCAAATTGTTGCATACGTCAGGAATAATGCACTAATGCTTGATGCTGATGTTTTAAACAAGTAAATTTAACTATTGGAGTTGGCTGAGGCTAAGAATGGTAATGTGATGCAAGTCCTGGCTTGTTATCTACACTAAGTTTGTTTTCTTAATTTCCTATTAGTTCTCAGTTCTCCTGCCAATATATCAGTTATCAAATTGACAATCACTTAGGAGATCACTTCTGCTGTATTTATTTGTGGCCTGCAACGATGGTGGGACCCAAAATTGCTCTTTAGCTCTTCTTTTAACATAAAATTACACAAACTGTGGTCAATAACACATTATCGTCACTTGGAGATGCCATGATTATGGAATATTGAGAAGCTATACCCAGGCTTACAGATTACTTGTAGAAATGTTTTAAAACAATCATTTTCAATCTTGTTTAAAAAAATCTAAGTTACAAAACATTTGTTTTGAAACAAGTTTTGTACACATGTTATGTACTGAAAATGTGACTTTAGGGATGTTGCAGAAACATGTCTATACAATAACTTTTCGTCATAGTATGAATGTATGTTTCTGCAATTGTTTTCAGTACAGAAGATTTATGACTTTGTTGAAGAGGTCCATTATTACTTTATCTAGGGTTTCAGGGTTGAAATCCCAGCAGCTATGGTAGATTTTTTTGCTCAGAGAAGCACATCAACCTTAGTTTAATATTGAGCACTTTCATCCCTCCATCATCCCATCCTCTTAATGTAGGCTTCTAGTTTCCAGTAAACATTGTGCTTTATGGAGGAAAACATTTGAACCATATACTTGCATGTTAAATATCAAGCATGTAAACCCTTCATATGACATGAGAAAAAAAGGTGTCATTGAACAGCATCTTTGGTGTTTTTTTTTTTTGCTTGTTCACTAGGAAAGGTACTGTAAGGTTGAGTGAGGTACGTTTAATGCGCAAAGTAGTTAACAACAAACAATATACAGTACAAAAAATAGGATGTTAACTCATTTTCAACAAAAAATGGGATGCCATCATTAAAGATGTTTCCTCGCCAGGTGGTGTCAAGAATTTCCCAGCTCTTCCACATGGATGTTCCACAAGTTCAGAAACATTTGTCGGAGGACAGGAATGGAGATGTCGCTGGTGCGCTCAACATTCTTATTCACGTCCACCATCAGGGTCGCAAGCGTGCAGAGCAGAAGAGTTCGTCTGTAACGCTACACCGAAGGGTGCAGCCGGTGAGACCCCACCAGCAGAGGGAGCCAGCAAGTTCGAGGCACACAGTGGTCAAGAATGATGAAAGTCGGTTGCTTTCAGCCACTAGTGGAGACACTGCTATAAACTTTCAGCAAGTTAATGGACGTTGCCCTTCAGCCAGCAGAGTTCCACCAACCCTGCTACTTACGATGTACCCACCCTCCATTCAATATGGTGATACTTTACAGCAGAGCAGCAGGCTATATCAAACTAGCAGCAAGCGTGCTTGTCACAATAGCCTCCCACGAATGGCTCAGATTCAGAGGCGGCAAACAGTTGCGTCATACCAACTACCTGCAACAGAAGGTTTAAATATAGCCTCCAAGTAAGTCTTCAGCCTAACATCATCACATGTTGGAATGAATCATAATTTGGTTACGCTTTACACTATATAATAAATAAATAAAATATACTATAAGAATTAAATTTTTAGAGTTGTTCAGATGTAATGGCATTTTGCATTCAGATAGGATAGAAATGTACATGTACTTACACTATCTGACCAAGTGTCCAGATAACCCCTCTGGAAATGTAAACTCACACCTAGAAGTCACTACGACCGTAGCTGCCGCTATAAAGAGGTAGAAAGCTTGATGTTGGTCGGTGTTATGCGATACCAGCAGAAGGGGTGGAGCAAGGGAGCTCAGCGACTTTGACCTTGATGTAGTTATTGGTTGCCACATCAATGAGCAAGGGGTCGGGGCCATTTCTGCCTGTCCCAAATTGCCCAAATCGACAGTCAGGGAGGAGATTGTAAAGTAGAAACGGGAAGGCATAACAAAAAAATCCATGGCCAGGTGGACCACGTATGTTGACAGGCACAGACTGTCAAGCATTGAAAAGATGGTACGGGAACGTGGCACGTAACCTTGTAATGCAATCACCCGTGAATTCTGCAGTGCCACCAACTGCATCTAGCACCACAATTGTACACCAGGATTTAAGAGGACTTGTGTTCAAAGCTTAGGCATCTGCCTACAAACCACATCGTCCATAAGTGAGTCAGTGAAGAGATTTAAGTGGCTCTTAACATAGAGGTCTTGAGAGCCAATGAGGCTGAAGCAAGGTGAGTATGGAGCAGCACCGAAATGAAGGGGCGGGGGAAATGGGAGATCCCAGAGAAAACCCACCGGCATCGTCCGGCACGATTCCCACGTGAAAATCCGGGAATGACCCTTTAGGGAATCAAACCCAGTTTGCCTAGATGGGATGTAAGTAGTCTAACCACTACACCCACTGTGGCCCCATTTCGCCTGTGAATGTGAAGTGCCACGTCCTGGGGTGTAAAGACCACCACCACTAGAATGTGGACTGGATATGCATGATTTGGAGTGATGAATCCTGCCATACAATGTGGAAGTCAGAAAGAAGGGTTTAGTTGGTTGTGGCGAATGTCGGTGAATGCTATGCTGTATAGCACTCGTAGTGGAATTCTGGGGAGGTGGGAGTGACAGTGTCAAGAGTGTTTTCTACAGAAGGGACTTGGTCCTCTTATTATACTACACAGCATGTTAGAGGCAGCAGGCTACGAAATTTTGACCAGCTGCATCTTGTCTAAAGTAGATCAGTTAGGAGATATTGTGTGTTTCAGCATGACGATGGCCACTGTCATGAAGCATGGTCTTTTTCTGTTTTCAAGCGGTTTGTAGTCAACAGGGTTCTGGAAATGATCTAGTTATCCCAGAGGCTTGATATCAATACATCAGAGGGACATTTTCATGTGGCTATCTGTATACTTTCGATCAGATAGTGTGTGTGTGTGTATCACACACTCGTGCATGCGCACACACACACACAGTGGCCACTTTATTATTTTCAGCTATTTATTGCATGTTGGCTTTCTCTTAAGTTTTAATTCTGAACAAATTGTGGTTATATTGTCTTTCATGCGATTCCCTACAGATTTCGATGGAGGTGTAGGCCCATGGAAAATGGCTTTTCCCAGCTTACCTTCAAAGATGTTTATAAGACTTAGTTGGCCACAGTCATTTAGTTCCAAAGTCATTAATAACGGCCATAAGCATAGTTGACTTATATTACAGTCATAATATGTCCTTCCCCTTAAATATGTACAAACTTTCTGGATAAAAGTGGAATGGAGAGATTTGGACAGCTCTTAACATCAGGATCTTGAGAACCGATTGGATGACTAAAAACTGAGTACAAAATTTTAAAACCTAGTCTCATTTGAACTTGACTACATACAACTATTTAGTTCACCATAAATTGTGCCAACTTTGCCATGCACAGAAAAAAATAATTCAAAATTTTGCTCCAGCTATTTTATCTTATACTCTAAATAAAGTAGGTAGGGAATTTTTGTACCATGCCCATTCTGGTAGTAGCAGCACTGTCTCAAAGGGTCAGCTGTTTAGTACGAAACATTTTGTTTGACATCTTTCTGGTGTATTTCAAATTTCAGCCCAAAAATTCTGGTAAGTATAAAATTATTTCCTATATACGGCTAGCCTGGAATTGTACTGGTTTATGCAACAAAAAGGTGATTTAAAAAATGCAATAAACACGTTTGAAAGCCCTCCACGTTTGTTTATTGGGGTAAAGATCATCTGCTATTTTCGTTTGGATAATAAATCATAGTATACAATCTACATTCTAAGAATTTAAAGAATGAATTTATTTTCCATAACAAAATTACAACATAGACCACTTTGGCATTGTAAGAATATGTAACTAATGAAAAAAAATCTACACGTGCGTGTAGTATTTCCTGCAATAGCTATCCACGATGATGATACACCTTACTTTCATGATCATTGAATATTAAATCCTTGTCTCCCCATACAATCATACAATTACAATAGTCATACAAACATACAATAGTCCCAATGATTTGTTTACTCATATTCCTTGTCTCCACGTTGGGGCAGTTGAAAGTCTGTAGAATCCACAATTTCCCCTTGTTGATTGTATTGCGGCAGTGCCGAGAAGAAAGGATGGTGTACAGGCGGTATGAACTTCAACATCTTGTTATGTCAGCCATCTTTAAATAAGTCAGTATTGCAGAAACAAGTGCAGGTTCCTGTTCAAAGTTCTGCAAGAACTCTGTATGACTTGCTGCCTCATGCTGGGTTTCTTCAAGTCAACGGCCTGGAAGTTATTTGTGTAGTTATCATTATAGTGCATGTTGGTGTCAAGCTTAATAAACTTTTTCATCATTTTAGAAATTAGGATGCCCGTAAGTAAGTAGTAAGGTCTGATAATACCTGAAAACATGAGCCAGTTTCCTACCATAATATTGATGAAGAACGGAGTGTGTTTGACAGTTTTACACCAATTCCATCCACTCGCCTGGTGTGAAGATAAGAGACTTTATTGCATAACTAATTTAAAGAAAAGTCGCCATACAAATCAGAGTAGCTTTCTTCGCAATTCCAGAGGTAAGAACAAATTTTCGTATGTCCAGTAAAAGTACTCTATTCATTTGAGGTTGATGCCATTCGTTTTGTACTGCTAAACCATCATGGACATGTAAAGGAAACTATTAACCCATCTACTCCCTCATTCTAAACACAACTAACTATAGGCCCGTCTACAATGGTTTGAAGCTGTGGACGGAGCATGTCTTGTTGCAACGTCAATGATGTCACATTTTTGCACGGCCAAGTAGCTAAAATTGCAATATACAAACAAAAATTTTCATAAACAAACACTAGAGCACCATCATTCCAGCATGCCTAAGGTTCTTTCTGTGTTATTTATTATTTACATAAAAATGTTTTAACATTATATTACTTAGCCCAGTTTTGTTTTAACACATTTTGCAAAACAGACTGGTCTGTATAACACAATGCCAGTTAGACCACTTTGTAATTGCCTACACTGGAAAAAGTGTATGAATTTGAAAGTGATACCTTTGAGACACTTTCATGCAGATGTAATACAAAACCCACATTTGCTCTAACAAATTTTAATTTTTAAGTACAAATTTACTCTTAACTGGATTTTGTCTAAAATGTTACATAGGCCAGTACAGTTCAAGGCTAGCCATATAGGTTAGCATTTTTAAACACTTTGTTTGCGCTCCCGCAAACTAACATTTTGTTTGCGGTCCCGCAAACTCCTCCCGTATAAATATCTTGTAAACCCTAGCTTGAATTCATGAACAAAGTTTGCGAGTCCCTCTTTTGCAAGGTGTTTGAGAGTCCCAACAATTTTCTGAGCCGTGTGTGCGAGGCTAAAAATGCAAAGCACGTTTCCATCTATCGCCAATTAGGAACAAGGTTTTAACTAAAATGGATTCACCGAAGAGCACATGCGTTGTTAAAAATATTTGTAAATTAATATGTATGGTGCTAAAGTCGGTACTAATGAAAAATAAAACATAAATGTACTTATGAAATGTAAAAAATTTTACAATTTGTTTTAACTAATATTCCAAGGCATTATTCTTTCTACTGTGATGTAAAATTATAAAAATGGTACTTTAAAATTTAAAAAACAAACATAACAACTTACAAGTGGCAATAACAAAAAAAAATTAAAAATTGTAAGAAACCTTGAAAACATTATTTAATGTAAATTTTGCTACACTAATAAATTGTGTTTGGTAGTCCTATGGTTATGATAAAAGCGGATTTCTGATATTTTAATGCATGTTCATTGCAACTCAAATGCTATGGAACTTATATTATTTTCCTCCAAAACAGTTTATTAGCAGCACAAACAACGACAATCAATTAGAAATTTTATAGATAGTTCCATGGAATTAGTGGAAAGTTCCTTCTTAGAAAATATAAGTACTCGTAAACATAGAAAGATGGATGATACTAGTTATATTCCCAATTTCGCAAAAAATTTTTAAAAATATTTACTTGGTAGTTATTGAAAATAAGACTTATGCTGCATCAAACCAAGATACGACGAGCGAGTAACAGATACCTATTTCACCAGTTTTTAAGGTAAGCTTTTTAATTTTCTGTATTATTTTCCACCCCTCCATTTGTGTGAGTCAAGAACACAGTATGACACCACTTTATAAAATAATTGTATCTTCCAATGCACTGTATCTCAGTTATCGAAAACAATGTAAGGCGTGCACCATTTTTACAAGTACAAAGAGCGGTTAGCGGAATGCGAGTCGTTTAGGTTAGGTCAAGGCCTGTCGTAACTTTGAGAGTGCCTGCAAATGTAACCAACATTCAAACAACTCTCCAATTGTTTAAGAATCTCATTTTCCTGTCAGAACAAGATACGTACCGAACGTAGCTCGCATCTCCATCGCAAAAGTGACTATGAATACCTGCCATAGTACTGAAGTTCTCCTGATGGATTCCACAACGAGCAAGTGACATCTCATTTCATCACAGCATTGGTTGTAGAGGTTTTAAGGGTCCCCCCACAATGGCAAATGTCTTAATGGTAGACCCAACTCAGTTTGGTTTATTCACACATCATAGATCTCGCGTGTGATACTTTTATTCTCAATACTATTCTTTCATCCAGATAAAACTGCAGGCTTGATACAGTTCTGCACCTACCTTTGACTTTTGCTCATGCTGTGGAAAATAGTTTGATAAAAGTCCACTTGTATTGTAACATTGCCAACCTTCCAGTGTGTAAGCTGGGATAAGTTATTGTGTAGGCTATTCATGGTAAAGTGAGCACTTTTTGAATAATAGTTAATATAAATATATTTTATTGTAGCCTTAGATGTTAACTTTTGAGTCCGGTGAAATATATACACTGTGTTTATTACTTACACTGCAATATTTATTTTAAAATTTGGTGGAAGGATAAAAAATGGCTGATGGGAAAAAAGTAACTAGGGTCACAAAAGTGGTCACTTTATCATGAATAGCCTATATATGCTGTTGCATGAAAGTAGTTTATGTGCAGACAATTACTGTACATGTTGGAAAAGGAAATATTGGTAGCTACATTTTGTACTGTGTCAATGTAAATGGTCATATGGTTTAATTTATGCCTCCAGTGAAGTGTTAATTACATTGCATTGACAGTAAAACCCTGTTATAACATTTCTCAAAGGCCGCAAGAAATGTCTGCCTTACATAAGGGAAAACTCTATAAGATGGTACATATTTTGTATTGAAAAACATGTTTGTGGACCAAGAGAAGGCAAATTTTTTAATCAGGAAAATGTTATATGAGGGGATGTTAAAACACGGTTCCACTGTATTTCCACGAAGACAAGATTACAAATCAGTAGTTTTCCCATTAAAAAATAGCAATTATATGTGAATGGTCCAAGACGACACTTTGTAGATGTGAAATATTTATGAAGTAGCGATAGAGATACCTTGGCTTACTCCAACAATGCAAGATCTTAGTAGTAAGGTCAAACAGTAGTCTGTAAAAGCGTTACTTGTTGCATCATAAATCACAATATTTTGGTAGTGTTTGTCTGTGGCATCAGCATAACTGTAGATGTATTTATGCAGAAACATTCACCAGTTATAGTGCAGAGCCCTATGTTATCCCTCTATTTCTTTTTCAGACATGAAGAACAAAGGGTGCTCTCTACAAACAGTTACACAAAAGGGAGAGGTTATACCAGAAGCCATCACTTGCCATGTAATGGTAATTACCGAATGGTTCTGTATAAGATACATCTGTAATGTATTTGTTACCAACATACGAGTAGCTCATCAGCAAAACCAGTTATATAAAAAAATTGAGATACTTGTACTAGTGATGGGCGAAATCGAATTAATTATTCAGATTTTGAATATTAGGTTTTTTCTACATTTGTATCTTATTGGAAGGAATAAATGCTAATGCTGCCACAAGTTAACAGTTCTAAAGCACTCACTTGAAGCGAGTAAATTAATTGTGTCTTTAGACCGAAGTTATGACACTTGTTGTTGTAATATCTGTATTTGAAAAAGGTGACATTTAAAGTTCTTATCAATGTTTGCCCTAATGTATATCCTGGAATTGTGAGCCTTGGGTAAACAGACAGAAACATGAAACAGAAAGGTGCCCAAACAGCTACATTATTTTCTTTCTATTCAGAATTTGTTTTCGTTTCAAAGATAAATAAATATTATAAAGTATTTTTATGAGTTAAAAGCTCTTTGCAATTCACGAAGAAGTTACAAAACTGAAAACAATAGCTATAATTAATTTTCAGAAACCAAATTATTGCAGTAGCAGCCATTCCCTTCCACGACATTGGAATGAAACTCACTGTGTTTTGTGGAGATACAGATGAACATTCACACAAGTGAATTTAACAAATCGTTAGTTAACAAAGTGAATGTTGGGTGGAATTTTGCCTTGCTTAAATACAATATTCTACATAAAATGTGTTTAAAATCAAAAGAGGAAAACAAATTTTTTAAGCTTTATACAAAAATGGCTAAACAGTAAAAATCAATTGCATTTTACCTTAAAAAATTATGTAAGTATTAAAGTGCACCTAGTGCCATCTGTTGTCAAGAAAGAAAACTTCAAACAAATACTGCAGACAAAAAAAAAAGAAAATTTGATTATACTGCAACAATCACATATTTGAATTGTTTTCATTCAATTTGCCCATGACTAACTTGTGCCACTAGATTTTGTATTACTTTGACTTGAAATGAGACCATTTAATAAAGGGACAAACTCATTTTTTGTTGAAAATCTTACAAGAAAAATCCATGCATATGCAACACCTGTTATGATCACATTTGTAAACGTTGTTATATCCGAACACGAAAGATGGCCACCCCATATTTCAAATTTTAAAACAGCTATTATGATAAGGAAGGATAAGTTATTTTAAAAATATATAAATGTTATTAAAGACATGCAACACTGTAAATTTCTGTTGACAAGGAATTTAAACTAGTGATGGACGATGGTCTAACTCAAAACTATCGAGACTGATTACACGGGTTTCGACAATCTCTGAATTTTCAAGAGACCGATTCCTCTGTGCTGCTATCTGTGTGATGTCATAAAAATGATCAGCGTAGCAGTGCCTGAGGCTTGGTAGAACTCTGCATGATACCAGAGTCTTCCATATTTAGTCCATATCACGGCTCGCACACATTTTGCGGTAGCACAACACAGAGCTACTGAGCGTAGACATCAAACAGAGCCGTGGACCACAACATGGGAAGAAACATACAAACGACAGTCGTATTTTAATTCTTTTGTACACACAATACAATGGATTTTCCTGCGTGGCACTTCTTAAAAGTATCCCCACATCCACAACTTCCGTTTAGCCAACGACATTATCTGAAATTTGTCACATTCGGTTAGTGTGTTCACAGCCATATGCCATAGTGCCTAACAGCAAGGCAAATACTGTGTTGTCGTCTGCAATTATGTCATCTACTAATATAATAATATAGTAGTATTCAAATGGGGAGTTACTGTGCAATTGTTACAGCCACCAGTAACGATGTGCATACGGCATCCTTACTCACACCTGTCCTCACCGGACAGAATGCATATCCTTCACAGATTATGTGCTACCAATAATACAATTTCCCTAGAAATGAGTGGTTTAATCATTTGCTGACACGCACGTACGGCACCGCAGAGGACAATGGTTGACTGCCTGGTACGAATGTACACTCCACTTTGGTAAGCCGTACGCACAGTGCAAGTCTCAAGAAATCTAGAGATTTCATCTCAAACTGCCCATTCCTAATTTAAACCATAGGAATGCATATGAGGGGTGCACAACTGCACCCCTAATTACCTCCTGTCATTAAGAAACTATACAAATACCTTGCCATTTTCATATTTTCACTAGACAGTCAGTATTTGAAAGACTACTAAATTAAAAATTGGTTTAGTGTAGTGTCTACTATTTGTGATTAGTATATTCTTTCTTTGTATTTTTAATCTTATGCAGGTGGATCTTCATTTTGTGGTTTGAACACCCCCAAAATGACCTAACTCTACGCACGCCTAAGATTTAAACTTAAACACACAATTAGTGATGTTGGAATGGCTCATGATTTTGTTGAGCAATTGTTAATTTTAACTAATTTATGATTTATATTGGAAAAATGAGTGTACAACTTGTTTATGACATCTGACAGTGAAAAATGTATTGCAGATAATCAAGGACAAGGAAAAGACAACTTAAATGGAAACACACTATCGAAAAGAAGACAGGGTAAGTTAATTATTAATACAAGTTAATTTTATTGGGTCATCAATCAATACTTTATGAAAAATTACTTTGTACATACACCATTGCAGAGATATGTTGCCAAGGAAAACAATGCAATGCAATGGCACATTCCTGAAGTAATTTTTCATTTGATCACATGCCCCATTGCAAGAATCATTTAAAGAAAACTATACTAGACTATATATTTGCAGCATTGTGAGCTTCCAACCCAAACTCCTCTATCCCAATTTATTTTAGGGCCACATAGAACATTCTAGTAAAGTGCACCTGTAATCCAGCGAAACTGTGAACTTACTAATTTCATTTATATAGTTCATAGTGTATTCCTGTTCATAAAAAATGCACAGTTTAGATGAATAATAATCTGAAGCATTCGTTAAACACAAGTGTTTTTGTTGGCAAAATATTGAAAAGAATGTTATAAAATACAAGTATATTCAAAATGACAAACATTGTAGTGTGTTATTAAAAAAGCTTTTTTTTCTTATGCAACTTTAATCACTAATATAGACTTGATGAAACTCACATTTTGATTTTTATACATCGATGCTGGAAAGCGGAAATGTGGTAAATATGCGATAGTTGCATAGATATACTCCAAAAACAATACCCTACTTCTTGGTTATCGGGTAAAAAATACTTCCTTCCTTCCTTTTGGGTTGCCGTAATCAGTTAAAAACATAGGCCAACATAGTATAATTTTATAATTCTGTTTTCACATAAATTAATTGTCTTTTCCCAATTTGTTTATGTGTGTATCACTGTAAAACTCAATTGTACCCGGGCGAAGCCGGGCCGGTTCGCTAGTAGCTCATAAATTTTAAAAACCACCCGTGGGAAAGAATACAATTTTATTAATTGCCTTAGAACATAACCATGTTTTCATTATGTGCATCATGGTGCAGAGGTTACACCAGTATTTCTGTCTTGCTGTTGTATGATATAACAAAATATTTGCACCCTCTTCACCTGCAGGTTGTGGGGACCCCTGTTGGCATAGTTTTTTTTTTAACCTATATTGTAGGTTTTATACAACAACTGTACCATAATTTCACGTTATTCCCAAAATTTTGGGTACTTTTACATTTTTTCATCATTGCCAACATGTCTCCTGCAGGTTGTGGGAACCTCTGTTAAGTCAACCAACCACCACCCCCCTCCACCCACCAATTTTACTACAGAAGTTCTTGACCATCCACTACATTCTATACGTACCTACTTCAATATTTATTTTTCTTGTCACAAATACTTTTCTGTCCAACTTAAATAATTTGATACAGTTTTTCGCAATTATTTACACATAAAATATTTACAAAGTTCCACTGTACAGTAGTAATTACAACTAATCTTGGAAATTCAAGGTGTGTGAGAATTATAACTGTTGAAACATTAGGGGAAGAAAACATTCCAGTTGGCGCTGCAGTAGCCAATTCAGGGCAGCGGTAGCAGTGAATGAAATCTGAGCGAGTCTTTAAATCAATGTACAAAAATCACCAGATTGCAACCTTATTCTATTTAAAATTAAATTTAGACAAAATATATAGTAAAATATGTGTTTCTGCAACTTGAAATATTATTTATCACTGCTCACTACAGTTGCTTATCACTTTTTACCAAAATACCACTGGCACAATTTTAAACAAAAAAAAAAGAATAAATCTCTTTAGAAATATTTTAATAACTAATTTGCTACACATAACAAACATACTGTGTTCTCAAGCTGTATAAATAAATATTTAAAGTTCTTTTCCAGTGTGAAGATCCCCAAAACTTCACTTACGATAGGGCCAAATTGTATACGACTACCTATAAAGAAATAATCACATGCAATAAAACATGTCTCGTGCATATCAAGGGGATCCCATTTTCTTCCCAGGTGTACATATTTCAGGGAAATAAACAATCCTGAAGAAAGAAGAAGAAAAAACTTCTGCTTTCCTTTAAATTACTAGGTCTGCCACCAGTTTTTTACAGAAATCACATTAAATTTTTGACCTGTTACAAATATGAAATTTGGTCACTAGACCATCGTCTGGAATCACCAAATCTGGTGAACTAATCAACTTGGCAACTCAGGTTGTTATTACAGATGATGATGTTTTATTATGGAAGCATGCAAAACCCAAATACTCACAGTATTGTAAATAAGAATAACAATAAAAAAAACAGCAAATAATGAAGAAAACTTAATTTTGTTGACTTGGCTCAAATACAACAGTTAAACGAATCTCCTCACTTGATTGAAAATAAGGATACAATACATAAATATTTATGTATGTACTACATAAAAACTAGAGGAAATTCCATAACGTGGATCAACATTTGCCAGACTACGCTGTTCCAAGGAAGAGAGGCAAGAAATACTACAAAAAGATTTTTTTTCCACTGGCTAGATCTTTCACTGTGGAATTTGTTCATACTCTACAGGAAATGTGGGGGAAATAAATAAACACTGCAGTACAGGATGGAGTTGGTGAGATTCATCATGGAGAAGTTCCACCATCCTGAGTTTGCATCCAAAAACGGATGTCCAGGAAGAATGCCTAGAGCAATGAGGCTTACTGGGCGTCATTCCCTGGAAACACCGCCTCCAACAGAGAACAAATCAAATCCAGCACGACAGTGTGGAATTTGCAGTAGGGTGCACGATGCCAAGGGAAAGAGGATTCTAAGAGAAACACGATACTTCTGCCCTGACTGTGATGTTCCTCTGTGCAGTGCCCCTTGTTTCAGAGTGTACCACGCAGCACTCTAAATATATGATACTGTTGCATATATATATATATATATATATATATATATATANACACAACAATAGTGCGTTGGCGAAACTGAACTTTAGATTGTAGACACTTTTACAACTATTTTTTTAATTCAAATCGTTTTATTTTTGTATAAAGAATATGTGTATATTACATACTTAACCATTTATATAAGATTTATGTCAAGTTTGCTTCTTCAATATTTTTGAAAGAACATTTTTATGTGGAAATTGTTTCCTTGTGTTTTCAGCCATATTTATTATTTTTATAATCTATTTCCTTGTTTCATATGCATATATGATTTTTTGGTGAAAATTACAAGATTAATTAAGCGACTGTAAATTATTTAACAGCATCTAGTACACATATATTCTGTTTATGTTACAAAAGTTGGATGTATGTTATTTATGCAAACCTATAATAAATGCCACAGTTAACTCAGGATAGAAAAATAACTCAAATAAAAAAAATCATATTTCATCAACTATTGAATTTATTTTTGGAATTTTTTGTTAGTTATAGTTTAATTGCACTTTCGAAAATTACGATTAAAAAAAAGTGATTTTTTCCAATGTTTTTTTAAATATATAAATGTCAGTGTCTCTGCTGCAGACAGTAGCTATTGTCATATGTTCTAATTTTGTAGACTATAACACGAGGGGAAACTGCAAAACGTTCACTAGAACACCAGTGAAGTGTAGACCTGAAGATACTGCTGTTGGTTGTAGCATCCATTCAGCAGACAGGAAGGTATGTACAAACACAATTATTCACATTACCATAGGTGGGTGTGTATCCTTGATAGTATTCTTGCACTGTGTGCAGGATATCTGGAAGCTTGGCGGCGGTTGGAAATGCCCTTGAACAAGGGCAGCAATAATCAGTATGCAACTGGCGAACTGCGAGATAAAATAATGACAAGAATTCTAACTCTTGTATACTACTGTACACAGCTTTTAGCCTCTCTCGACCTCAGTCATTCGTAGCCTTAAGACGTGACCAAAGCTTTCAGATATCCTCCTCACAGTATAACGATGATGGCTACACGATTCCCCTAGATGCATCAAATGTGTGTTGAAGCTATTTCTATCCAAAAATTTGTGATTAAACAGAATATGGTCAGGTAGTCTAATATGCATCGTCTCATACGTTCATCCAGATTTGCTTCTTTTTGGAATTGGTACACCAGGCTTGATGCAAACATTGTGCGAAACTAATGGCACAATCCCAACTTTGTCATATACCGCCTCTTGGAGTCATTGTAGACCATAAGTAGATATTCACAGACTACGCAACAAAAAATGTATATGTAACACACTTATAGTACATACCTACCTGTGTAGGCTATTTAGGAAACTTGTTGTACATGATCTCATCAAGGCTATCTGATTAACATATCAAAAGTTATCTTTCAGAAGTGTACATGTATGTGAACATGTTTCTCACACAAGGCAGCCAAAAACTGTTAACTGAAAGCAAACTGCATGGAACTAAGAATACTATACATAACATCAACATTGTGTGCAGCATGTATGGCTCCAGTTCTTTATGTAGTGTAGTGTGTGAACACTGCAACTCAATAAATCATCCAATGCAGTGTGATGACATTTATTCAACGCTGTTAAACAAACAGAATGTAGTGCCCTTTATATAAATACATGCCTGTCTGGTAGTAATACCATCTTGTATTATTGTGTATCATGTATTGCAATACGTATGTAAGTACACACATTGTTTCCAGGAGCAGAACGAAGGTAGAGCATCACTGCAGACAAGCAAACATCAGTCCAACAAGAAAACCCAAGCCACATTACCATATGGCCAGAGTTCATAGGGCACTTGTTGCCGCTGCCAACCCAACTCCAAAATCACAATTACCTGTACGTAATCTCTTGAATACCATGCAAAATGTGTTCCTGTGAACCTTTGACATTTTGAAAATTCAAGTAGTATAATTAACACACATCTATCTGACCCTGCTCTTGTAAATTTCACAGTTCCTTAATGAACGTTTTGTAATTGTTTACCATTAATCACCTATATATATTTTTGTCGCTGTGAGAAGTATTTTTTATATTTATTTTACTGATATTATACATATCTATATAGACGTGCCATATTTTTTAAGAATTTATTTCCTAGTTAACATAGCAAACATCAGTATACAGATATCTTTGTCATTTACAAACATTTCAGAAGCTTGTTTTGTTAATGCATTAGGTATACTCAACCATGTATAAATAACATCTATTACAAAATGTTAAGGACTTTGAATGTCATGTGTTCATTAGCAGATAAGTAAGTACATATTGTAAATAAATGCATATAAAGTTTTCACTGTACTAATTATTATTGCATTGCGACATCTGGCTATTATCGAGTTTCAGGGCAAAATAGTGTTACACAATACCTTAAGTTGTGCTACTAAAAATATGAACTGCTACCAAAATGTATTTAAGAATAACTAACACGGCATGCTGGAAGAATGTGGTACCAGTCGTAAAAACAAGGGAATATAAAAACTTAGTAATATTAATAAACACCAGAGGTTGCACAATTAAGTTTAAAAAACAATATGATCTATATAAATAAAAATGAAATGATGTTCGTTGGTAAGCGCATCACTTGAAAACGGCTGGACCGTTTTAGTTATTTTTTGTTTTAAAATGTTCGTAATAGTCCAAATTAGGTTTTTATGAAAAGAAAAATTGGAAAAGTTTCCCGGAATATTTTCGAATTCGGGAAAAACCAAACGTCATGATGGATATGCGTAATTTTTTTTGTTTTGTTTATGGTCATGGAAAAGTTATCAGAAAAAAAAGAGAAAAGGAAAAAGGGAATATTTTGCAAAACTAATTCTAATTTTGATGTTTAATTTACATTCAACATAAAAATTTAAATTTCCTCAACTTTGATTGGTTGTCGTTCATAGTTCACGTTATGCGACATTATATTGTTGATTCAAATTTCATTGCGTCTTTTTTTTTCCTCGTGATCTTCAGTTGTTTACTGTCAGTTGAATTGTGGTTATGTTTTTAGTTTATCGCAATCTATTCAGTCTTTTTTAGTTGAATTGTNAGGAAAAAGGGAATATGTTGCAAAACTAATTCTAATTTTAATGTTTAATTTACATTCAACATAAAAATTTTAATTTCCTCAACTTTGATTGGTTGTCGTTCATAGTTCACGTTATGCGACATTATATTGTTGATTCAAATTTCTTTGCGTCTTTTTTTTTCCTCGTGATCTTCTGTTGTTTACTGTCAGTTGAATTGTGGTTATGTTTTTAGTTTATCGCAATCTATTCAGTCTTTTTTAGTTGAATTGTTATTTTTCTTTACTTGAATCCCATTGATACAATTTAATTACACTGTAATACCGCCAATAAGACGGAGCAATTTAAGTCGCAGAACTCGCAATGCTACTAACCAAATTAATTTTAGATCTAATCAAACGGCAGAGCAACGCGAAGAACGAAATGAGATTGAACGGAATCGATTGTCACAAATACGTTCAACACGTACACAAGATGAAAGAGAAAATGCAAATGATGCTGATATGCATTGAATGAGAAATCATCGGTCAGTAGAAACCAATCGCGTGAGAATGAATTTGAATAATCGCGTAAGAAGACAAACAAATGTTGAGTTGAATACACATCGAGCAGCATTCCGTTACAATGCGATAACTGATTATAATGCAGACCAATCCGATGCCATTGGATCAATAAGCTTTGTGTGCCCACATTGTAAGGCATTGAAATACAATTAAAAGTTGGATCAGCAATTATAATGTTGAGAAATATCAACCACACACGTCTTTGTAATGGCACCCAGCTTGTGGTGAAAAAACTGATGAACAACGTCATAGAAGCAACAATTCTTAGAGGAAAGTATAAAGGAGAAGACGTTATAATACCACGAATCCCAATGATTCCGACCGACGTGCCATTTGACTTTAAACGGTTGCAGTTTCCAGTGCGGCTAGCATTCGCAATGACTATAAGTAAATCACAAGGGCAATCATTAAATGTTTGCGGCATTAACCTTGAAAATCCATGCTTCTCGCATGGTCAATTGTATGTCGCCTGTTCGCGTGTCGGAAAACCATCAGCTTTGTTCGTTTACGCACTAGACAACAAAACAAAAAATGTTGTATATTATAAAGCATTACAATGAAAGAAATAGTAATGTCACAGCAAACAACACAAATTAAAGCATTTCTTTGTTTTGACTGTTTACTTGAAATTCTGATTTAATTAAATTGTAACTTAAATTTATGAAAAAAACCGCGTGGTTCCAAGTTTGATATCATTCCAAGCACATCACACATTTAGAGATAGAATGTGAAATAAAATGAAAATTTTCCATTGGACAGGACAACATCTGTCGGATCAGCTAGTTATAAATAAAAACAATAAAATGTGCATTTTCTGAGCAACTCTTTTTTTTGAGCAAACTCTTTTCTGATTTATAAATTAAATCTTGTAATTGACAAAGTATTTAGAAATTGAGTATAGTTGAAAAAATTGATGTACGCACCAAATAAAATAAATTAAACCCCTTAAACTCCCTTAAGAAGTAACTCTAATTAATTTTCAAGTTATATTTATTGAATTTAAAGTTGTCTTCATAGAACACAGTTCTGATGTAAAATAAACACAACAAAAACTGTGTATTTTTGTTACATGGTAAATCATCATAAATCATGGTTTGGTAAAACTTTGCCAAAAAAATAAACTAATGTAGCACTTAACTGCGCTAAGTCACTACAAGAAGTATTCTCTGAGAGAAAACCAGGATTTTCATTTCTTGGAAAGTTCCAAACAAGCAAGTTGAAGAAACTGAAAGCAAGGGCAAGTACACTAGAACTTTGATTACAGTGGAATGTAAAACTAACGCACTAGGTAGACATGCAATCCCCAGACTTGGGCACGAGAATCAACTACAGCAGAATATTGATTAACCGTCAAGGTTGGGACCTTCACTTTGGTGGATGAGTGAGTAGATGGATAATATAAATACATAACCCTCTGCCCCCAATTTCTCATGGCTACACGAACCAAAGGCCAAAACATATTACGTACAGTAAAATGTAAATTTAACATAGAGACTTTAATAAGTGCATTGAAATACATGACACAAATAATATGGTGCTGTTAGAAAATAAAAAATAGTACACACATATAGAATTTATAATATAATTTGTGTTAATAATGTAAGAGAATAAACATACATAAAATAAAATTAACGTACAATATGGTACAGTAACTTAGTTAGTATGGTACAGTATGTTAGTTTCTGACTGCAATGTCATACTCAATTCCATTTTTTAAATTTATTTTTCCTCTCTGGGGCTGACGTCCATGATGGTTAAATGGGTGATGAATAATCAATGTACTGTACCTAAACGTACCCTCAGCAACATAATTCTGAACATTATAGTAAAAAATAGTGTTTCCGTTATAAGCATTTTAACGTATGCAACAAGAAGTGATGATAGTTTCTTGGCCAGCAGTATTGTAGTGCTGTCCCCTGGCCAAACCCTGCAAAAAGCAGTCATCAGGCATCTGGGATATTTCACTCTAATGTAACTGTATACTCCTTTGAGTACAATTCCACTATGTTGATAAATTTATTAACATAAACAAGAAATAGCAATACATCCACTATTTTAACCATATTCACACTTCACCACTTACCCTTCAAATATAATCATAAAAGTTTATTGTATTTTTACCCAGAAGCTCAACGTTTTCTTAAATATTTACCTACGCATACTAACAACCAATGTTTTTTTTTCTTCAAATGTACATTCTTAGTGACAATACATCTCCTCCACCATCCTTCCTCTTTGTGTAGGCAGAGAGGAGAGTATGAAATGGAACAGACAGGAAAACTGTATGTTGAATTCCTTAGCTGTAAAGCACCGCCCTAATGTGGCTCTCTTTCACTTCCTCTCACAAGACAGCCGTAGCGGCCAAGCTACTGCTGGCACTAATTTCAAGAACTGTCAAAACGCACTAGACTGCATTGGGAGCTTTTCACAGTTTAGTGCTACTGTCACAATTAAACTTGCACCCTCGCTGACCTGAGAAATCGCACATTATTCCAAATGAGCTATACCTCAAAGTATTTGTTATTTCTAATGCAAATTAATGGTAGAAATAAAAGAAAGTTCCTTTGCTCATATCAAATTTATTCATTCATGTAAAGTTTGATCTGCATTACAAACAGTACATTAGAGCACATGTATGTTACTTAGTGCTGTTCTTCACTGTCAATACACTGATAACTTCTGAGACCATACAAGTTCCTCTGGGCAGTGAATTATTCAGAGAAAACAAAAACAATTTTTTTTTACTTTTAATCATGGTAATAATGATTAAAATTCTAAACGTAACTACATTTATTGCTAATTATAACAAAAAAAACAATAACTATTATTATCGCAGCACGTAATGACTATATATAGTACACACATTCATGGAAGGTAACCATCAGAACTTTGAAGTATTAACTAATTGATATACAAGCATGGCTTCTCTTACACTCTAGATTATTCCTCTTGTTCAGAAGAGTTACATTTCAAACAACAAAATGTACAGGAAACGGTTTACGCATTAAGCTAGTGTAGTCGACTCTCATTGTAACGAAAACGCATGTACCGATAAACCGTGTCCACACACAGTTAATTTTCCATGGTCTTGGAAAAACTCCTATTTAAATAACAATAAAGCTCACCACTTGTATTGTTCATCAGATGTTGCGTCAATCAAAATATATTTCGGTCCCGTCACCTAAGATTTCCCACGGCTATCGTTTTTAAGCTGGCTGTTTATGCAAACGCTCTGCGGCATGTGGTCTTCCCAATATGTCTGCGGTGCGAGTCTGGATTGCTACCTCCTCTTATACGCCTAACGAGAGGGGAAGTGGTTACCTAGCAACCAGCGTGGCGACCTTGCATCCTCTCTCTCGCCCCTCTTTCTGTCTCTCTGTCGTGCACCTTTTTTCCTCCCCTTACAAGCCTTTGAGAGAGGAAGCTGTTTTCTAGCAAAAGAAAAACCACGTCCTCTCTCAGCCACGCGCGCTTGCCTTCACACGCCGGACACAGAGTAAATAAAGTGCTACTGGCGAACGTAGAAATTTTATTAAGATTATCTGTCGCTCAAAATAGTTGCACCTCTCATCACTTGTATTTCAAAGCAAATGGTTTCGCCTGAAAATGTTAATGCAATATTTTTTAACGAGGAATTATTTGGAAAGATGTTTTCTTTTGTGATTAAAGGTCATTGTTTCCCGTAAAGTTGACGTTTCATTGTAACTGGCGTAAAATCAAGATTATTTTTAAATGTAATGTTAATTTAACTCAATGGACAGAATCTTCACAAATAAAATTATATGTCCAAAAGCATATACTTGACCTCCCCTTGTCGCCAAAAATGGTATGAACATTGAGCGACTTCCTGCAGGGAAATCAGAAGATTTATATTAATTTATTTCAATAGAAACGTGTCTTTTGAATAAACTGATAAAATGTAGGGGGCCTATTTAACACCTTTGGTCATCTAATGGGTAAGCACCAAGCCAGAGTGCAGCGTAACTCGCAACAGGGAAAATCAAAGGACGTGGTTTTGAATGATTAATTATTAAAGATTGTGAAGAAATAAATTATAATCCCCTTATTTATTCATTTCTGTCTCAAAATTACAAGTTTTTTTTTTGCAGTGAAATATAATTGATTACTTTAAAGGACAGACATTTGCCACACGCGCAAGGTGTCGGCAACGTGTAGCGGCGTGGAGGGGTAATCCTCCTGCAGTTTCCCCTTCACCGCCTGCCGTGCCGCCGTGAACACACTGCCCGATCAATAATCTCTCCATGCACTCTCAGCTGGTCGAGTGTGCGTGGGACATTCAAAATTTGCCTTACATTCTGTCTCATATTATTTTCATTTTCAGAGGGCTTGAAAGTTTTAGGTCGGCTTGCATTTGGTGTTGGATTACAATCAATTATATACAGCATTTGAGATGTTATACCGGATGTTCACGAACAAATGATAATAAACACTGGGGTGGGGTAGATAAGTACAAATGGAGTCTATTTCATTAAGGAACCAATAGTCTAACATCCACAGTTAACCTGCTAAGATGTTTATAAAAATCACACAGTTACAGTTTTTAACACCTCTTGTACCAGTACCACGACATGACTACCACCTTGTACAAACTGCACATAAAACAGCATACACAACATTTGAGAACATTTTTAAAAATACACTAATACTTTTACAAGTATTAAAAGTAATACATTTACAAGTATAGGAACAATGTAGACGGTAACATTTATTGGAATGACTAAACCAAATTCCAACACAACACACGACTGTACAAATATTTGTACATGTCTTCTGAATAAAGTAATTTATATACAATTTTATGGGACAGGATGTCGCCTTAGTCTATCAAGACAAATGCACACTTGTAGTATAATTACATACAACACAACGAAGCATTATTTTGTACTGTAAGTGTATGTTGAAGGCTGGTAATTGTGTGTGTGTACATAACAAATTGTAAGAAATAATCAAATACAAAAGTAATATATATGAAAGAAATTAAAAATAATTGTATATGCACATGTCAGTATTACGCACATTCTGTAAGAAAAACACATTAAACATTTTTTTTAAAATTACATAGTCTATTAAGTAGGATAGAAAAAAAAGTACTAACTTACAGTAATGTAAACTATGTATGTACTTACATTGATAATATCACCACTCATTTTCATCCCATAGCAAATACATTTCAAATCACAGGATCTTTCTGTATAGGCATGCCATGTCTATACAATTAATTTTGTAGCCATAAAACATGTGATTTATTACTATACTTAATTTTTTTAAATTTGTATGTTTAGATTTTGTNAATACAAAAGTAATATATATGAAAGAAATTAAAAATAATTGTATATGCACATGTCAGTATTACGCACATTCTGTACGAAAAACACATTAAACATTTTTTTAAAAATTACATAGTCTATTAAGTAGGATAGAAAAAAAGTACTAACTTACAGTAATGTAAACTATGTATGTACTTACATTGATAATATCACCACTCATTTTCATCCCATAACAAATACATTTCAAATCACAGGATCTTTCTGTATAGGCATGCCATGTTTATATAATTAATTTTGTAGCCATAAAACATGTGATTTATTACTATACTTAATTTTTTTAAATTTGTATGTTTAGATTTTGTTTTGTACATATTAATAATGATAATGGTGTAATATTCCAAACTCCCATACATAAGAAATGTTTAAGTATTTAACTATTAAGTGTGTGTGAAATATATATATATATATATATATATATATATATATAGACACACACACATAGAGACAGAGAGAGAGAGAGAGAGAGAGAAAGAGAGAGACAGACACGTGTGTTTAAATTTGTATTCATAATAACTTTGAGAGCATTTTTTATAATGTATCAATGTTATTTATTTATCTATCTGTGTTGCAGATTTTCAGGGGTTATATTTACAGTCAGGCACAGATATTTATGATTACAGAGTATTTGCTTATGTTGCCAAGTCATTTAATATAATTTCCAAATTCAGCTTTATTATAGGAGTTATACAAAATAGTATAATCTTTGGTTATTTTAATAGTTTATTGACATAGAGATCATGTGTAAGTAGATTTAATTTGTTTCTAGACAATATTCAGTATTCTAAATGTATTTGTTATTTTTAATTTATTCCCTAGAGGGCATTAAACATTGAAGGTTTATTAAACAAATTGTCGTGTGACGGTTTAGGGATAGTAGAGCGACGCTGGCCCACAACCACCCCCCCCCGCATAACCAGGGTAGANCACGTGTTTTGAAAGGCATTGTTCTGCGTTCTGCCACCTCACCCCCTCACCATCACAAGGCGACACGTGCCGACAGTTAAGGATCGACACTGGCAAGTATAAAAACCCCTTTTCGAGAGAAGTGGGATCATTAGTACCGCGCAGAGAGGTTAGATCAGGAGACCATCGAGCAGCCAGTTGAAGATCGCAGCGCAGAGAGAGGTAAGCCGCGCCATTTTTGGCCAGGGGCAAATCGGACCCTCGGCCACGTCAGTAGAACATCACCACAGTGAGACGGCAGCAACAGTGGGCCTTTGCCAAAGGCCGCCCATCGCCGGAGCTCACCCGCCACAGCTGACAGCACCCGCAGCAAGAGATAAGTATTCAGTACGCCGTCAAGAGAAGCCCCCTTCCATCGCGAAGTCGTTAGCAGTCAATCCGAGTAACCAAATTATTATAGTACCACACCTCTCAAGTGTTGATGTTGTTTATTTGTGAATATATCCGAGACAATATATTCGTCCTTCAAATTGAAACAGCCAAAGTCTACATTATTACAAACCCCTTAACCTTCAGGCATCATATAGTCTATGCCACTAAGCATTAACAAAAGACGCTACGTACTTTTTTGGATGTGTTAAAATGCATGAAAGAAAATATACTAGTTATCTCTCATCTCGTCTTTGTTGATTGGTGGAGAGATGTAAAATGGTCGGACGACAGCCAATTGGAGGATAGATGACAACATAAGTAAGACTAAAGTTTTAAGTCGAATCGTTAAAAGAAATTTTACCATCACCGTCAAAGACAGATGCGTGTGTGAAAATATGTTAAAATTGAGATAATAAGTAATAATATATATATATATGCGCATATTTAAGAATTGCTGCAAGATGTTGAATTTTAATCATTGATAATTTGAACTGATTTAATTTTTTTGAGAATAGGAAAGAATAATTTGTTGAATTGGTTTTAGAAGACAAACAAGAAAAAAATTAAAAATTGTGAAAAGAATTTTGAATTTCTGATTCAACTGAAATGTTACAATCTCTCTGGTGAGTCATATGCAGATATATGAAAGTAACTGACCAATAGACAACAAAAGCCAGAAGCAATACCAGAAAACCCTTGTTTTACTAAATGAGATCAGATGCCAAATCCATAGCAAACTTAGCTTCTAGGTAATGCCGTTGGTTCTACCCCATCTATGAAAAACTTAACAGAAACATGTGCTGTGCTACGGTTAACTTAGCAGTGGACTCCAGCCAATGGTCAAGGAAGAAGTTGGGAATCCTCTATCCATATCACGACAATGAGATGCACAATGGTGAGCAGTGCCAGCCATGCTCTTACCTTTGAGAGGCAAGGGGATGGAGCCACAGTGTTCCTCTTCTCTCTCTCTCTCTCTTTCTCTCTCTCTCTCTCTTTTTTTTTTGCATGCAGCATCCTACACATAATTGCACAGTGGTGGGCACGTGCTGCTCAGATCACCATTCAGCATGGCAGAGTAGCAAGATTGCCACACACAGTTCTTAATTCATTTTTTAAATGGTTGCACAGACATACTGTGTTGTATTCTTCAAACCCTATTATGGGAATATGCTGTAAATAATATGAAGAGGAAAGCTAAGTGTATTCTTTCCAATGGTAGGGTATTATAAAACTTCTCATTAATGAATTCCAAAAATGTTCTTTCTTACATAAATTAGCTAAAAACTTCCTTACATGGAACATAATTTTAATGCCCAATGACTATGGAATAATTTATTGATGATATCCCTTAAATTTGCCCACAAAGCTATTCATAACAAACTAAATCATGTACTAAAAAATGTTTGGCATACAGTACATGAAAAGGTTGTAAAACACATTATTTCAAATTAAGTAGAATACGTAATAACTAATTTCTACAAAAAATTACATTCAAAATTATTGTAACTTCATACATTGATGTACATATTGACCTAATTGTAATATTTTCAAACCACGGTTTTGTTTTATTTAATTTGAGTAGGTAAAAATCCATAAATCAGCATCAAAGTAAATAAAACTTGTTTGGTATGTTGCAATTCCTGCCAACAGCTCACAGAAATAGAATCATTACCTTGTAATGAATGTTTAACATAACGTACTAGAAAAAAAATACAACTGTAAAATAAAATAATGTGATTATAACAAAACNTTGTAATGAATGTTTAACATAACGTACTAGAAAAAAAATACAACTGTAAAATAAAATAATGTGATTATAACAAAAGAGAACAACACACTAACAATTTTTATAAATGGTTTGAAATAATATAAGTTATATGAAATGAAAAACAACAAATATCACAGTAAAAATTGTGATAAAAATATGTACAATGTTGGTACATANTTGTAATGAATGTTTAACATAACGTACTAGAAAAAAAATACAACTGTAAAATAAAATAATGTGATTATAACAAAACAGAACAACACACTAACAATTTTTATAAATGGTTTGAAATAACATAAGTTATATGAAATGAAAAACAACAAATATCACAGTAAAAATTGTGATAAAAATATGTACAATGTTGGTACATACTGTACTACTTTACTTTTACGTAAAGTCACTGGTCTTTCATTTTCATTATTCCTGGACCACAACATAGAATATACGCTCTTTGCTAACACAAAAACTCACAATACTGTATTATCACAAACATAAAGCAGACAGTTTGTTGCACCCTAGAGTTATACCTTTGTTTGTTATATCACCTTAATTTCTTTTTCCGTGTCATGTGTAATCAGCAGTATGGAAAATAGTAACTATGTACTGTATTCCATCACATCAAAGTTCAGTAAACATACACAAATATTTTACTCATCGATTACTGTGTAAATATACTGTGTTACATACAACTTTAGTAAATTTTGACAGACATTGTGACCAACCTACACAGCATGTAAACAGTAAATGCCCTCATTTGCAAGTATTGTGTCAGTAGATGGTTGTTCTGGGATGTATGTGTTTTCAGAAATTCATTGATGTGTCAATCTGTGTACAATGCACATTTGCAAATTATTGTTTTGGTCATGTTTGGTTGAACTGATGTATCCACCATGTTGGGATGAGCTGTTCATTTTCTTTAGTTTAAAAGGGTTTTGTAATATTTTATGACATTCAAAATTAAAGCAGTGGTAGTTTGTTTATCGTTATAGGACATATGTTTGCAGTTTAACGTTTATCAGGCATCCGGTTGCTGTTTCAGAAACTTTTAGTTTTTGTTACGCGTCAACATTAATATTAGAAACTTTCAGACTGCGCCAACAAGTTTTGTACGAGAAGTTCGCTTATATCTTTATCTTGACGGTGCAGTTAAGTGGGCTACGCAGTTTGGATAGCGTAGGAAGAGCGTACGTGGCCGCCCACGCCAGGTCCTTATCTGAGGAGAGGGGGGTGAGTCAGTCGTTATCCAGTACTCATCACCGGGCAGCAGTGGATAACAGGCAGTCGACACCCTTCAACAGTCAGTGGATAACAAGCAGTTGATACCTTTCAGCAGTAGACTCTCAGTGCTCGCCTAGGCCGAGTCGGGCTTGGCGCATAACCCCCACACCGGCAAACTTGAACTTGCTAGATTATTTCTTAGCTGGGGTGGGAGGTTGCTGCATTTGTTTTTTCTTCGGGCAAGTTTTTATAACGTAGTTAATCACCAACGACTGTGGCGCTGCTCTCTAATTGTCTGCGACGCAGTGAAACCTGTTTGTACTCGGCATACCTGAGCTCTGTATGTGAACTGTTGCATCTTGGATAATAAATTAAAGTAAAGACTAATAAACCGGAACTTGAATACATTATGTTATTTAATTGGCACCTTTTTAGAAAGTTTTGTGTTGCCACCACTGAGCTACCCGAGTGGTAACTTCCAGCCGCCAATACCTTGACGTGCAGCATAACAAATATGGCGGCCTAACTGTGAGGCTGCAATATTATAAAGCCGGCTATAACGAGCCGCATGCGACATTACAACCAGTTCAACTGGGCTTAAATGTCTGTGGATCTGGTTGAATTGCACCAGACCACCAGTCTTTGAATTTGTGAACACAACCTTCAAGACACCTATATAAATAAATAAAGCAGTTATGAACTGTAAGGCAAATAGCCAAGTTTAGTTGCCATGGGGGAAATGTGAGCCTTAAACTGTTAACAAACACTGCGCAATCATGTTAATTAGAAAATACATTAAAAACAAAGTGGTTCTCTATAATAAAGCTATTTTGCATGTATGGATTTATTCAGTTGCACCCATAACAAAAAATATATAAACATCCTGTTCATAAATTCTCTTAAATAGGTGTACACCGGTGCGCACCAGAACGTTCACCATGGTGAATTTCCGAAGACATGGCCGATAGCGATACATATCTTGCAGTTCATGCTCATGCTAATGCCATTATTTTCTCTATTTAACTGTGCACACAAGTAGATGAACTACGTGTGGTATAACGCATGAAATGACCTTCATGGCGGTGAAGTCCTTAGAGTGTGTTTTANATAAACATCCTGTTCATAAATTCTCTTAAATAGGTGTACACCGGTGCGCACCAGAACGTTCACCATGGTGAATTTCCGAAGACATGGCCGATAGTGATACATATCTTGCAGTTCATGCTCATGCTAATGCCATTATTTTCTCTATTTAACTGTGCACACAAGTAGATGAACTACGTGTGGTATAACGCATGAAATGACCTTCATGGCGGTGAAGTCCTTAGAGTGTGTTTTATTTTCACAACAATCCCTCAAAATAGATTTCACCCAGTGTTTTCATAATTTTTTTTTTTCGACAGGAACAAGTAACCTCCTGGGTGTTTTTATGAATGTTTGTAAACACGTAGGTACCCTGCACAACCTAGAAGGTATCATTTTGCTGCAGTGTCAATTTGATTGACAATTTTTGTGATACTCTCATAGTTCACAAGGCAGTGTAGTTTTGCCATGCGATATCGCAGAGGTCGCAGCGTTGAAGTGGAGTGGAGTGTTTCAGCAGCAATTTGAATATAATTATGGTTTTTTGTCTGGAATATGTATATGCAAAAATATTACAAGTAAACAGTAACTATTAGTTAACAATTGTAGCAGATTATAATTAAAACATTGAATAAAGTATGCATGTTCCCCATTCACAGACCTCCATTTTGTGCTTGCATAATTACCCAGTACTGTGAACTGTATTATCATGTATATGTGGTTACACAAAATGTTTAAAATCTTAAAAATGAAAACAAAATAGCTTTGCATCATTTTTGGATTAAAAACTTCGGAAAAATTTTAAAACACTTAGCTTACAAACATCAATAAACTGCCAAATAGTGCACATTACAACTCTGTTGAAGAAATCATGCTTACAAAAGATTGTCACAACAAATATGTTAACAACATACATATAAATTATGAACCTTATAAAACTTTAATACATTACCCAGCTTTGTTTCACAGTCACAGAATTACTTGCAGCAAATAATGAAGCACTGAAGACATGTATTCCACATATAACATCCGTGGTAAATAATGAGCCTAATACTGTGTACACTTTCCTTTACACTGCACAGAAGTACTTTCATACAATTTTCCACGTACACTGCTGCCGTAGATGCTTGATAATGGTTTTCATTTATTATTCACTCTCTCAGTTACGTACACTGTACATGGCAATAATGCTGTTTCTGGAACACCTACAGATAAATTGAATATATTTTTCAATCTTCATGTAAACAAAATAAAAAACCTGACAATAAACACCACAAACATTGTTACAACTTAAGGCTCCTGCCAACCCAGAGTTTTCTTCCGCGTTTGAGGCCGAGAAGCGCGGCAGCGATAAGGGTGATACTGCCACGTGCGTCACGTGCTCCACTGCCGCTAAGCGCAAGGTTCTGAACTGGCGTGCAGTATTCTCGTCGCACTGCGTGCACCTATGGGATTTTCAGTTGTGACGTTAATAT
Source organism: Clitarchus hookeri (assembly GCA_002778355.1). Classification (NCBI taxonomy): domain Eukaryota; kingdom Metazoa; phylum Arthropoda; class Insecta; order Phasmatodea; family Phasmatidae; genus Clitarchus; species Clitarchus hookeri. Next base: position 53,893 of record NQII01006056.1, read on the forward strand.
TTTATTGTTGGAAAGTTTGCAGGAAGGTTCCATGCAGGGCCCTTGAGTAGTTTTGTAAGTGTCTGATGCATATATTCCGAGATACAGCACTTTGAAAAAGCCATTTTTAGCCTTTTTTTGGAGGGTTATGAAATGGTGTTTCTAACGTGCATGTCGTCATGAAAGAACTCCCCTCGCCTGAAGCGTGTGTTCTGATCATACATCAGCACACTGGACGCACAGTTAATAGTTTGGTTGAAAAATGTGTATTTCAAACACAATGCAACGCAGTTCAAGCACCAGATAGACAGGAGCCTTAAATTACGGGATAACTTACAGTATGTCCAACAAAATGTTTTTGTAGAAAACAGTAAACTATCAAAACTACGACCTTTCACAGCTCCCAGGAAAATGGTCATTACTTTGAAGGGGGGCTGTTATTGGAATTTGGACCAATTCTGACCAACCCCCTCCCCCATGCAAAAATTGCATTGTAATGTTATTTTACTGTTAAAGCAGTTATTCAACTGCTTTAACAGTAAAATTACACATTATATTTGTTAAATACAGTCAAATGATCCCAGTGAACTGACTCTTACGATCTATGCTTTTGTAACATCAAATTTGACTTATTTTGATTGACTGTGACCCCCAAAACTCAAAAATTATGCCTGTATCCATTACTTTTAAAGCGAAAATAACATTTTTTTTTTAAAAGTATTTTATGATTTTATTTATTCTAATATTTTGAAAACTTCTGAGATAAATTATACTCTAGAAGACGGACAAATAGGTCCTCTCCTCGACTTCAAAAAGAAAGCCTAAACACAGCACACAGAGCAATTTTGAGTGAGCACAAACTACATTTATACCAACCTCTTGCATGTGTGTATGTGTCCACACACACATGCACGTACACACCAACGCACACGCGTAACCACACATATATATATACATTCCCTGCAAGCACCCCACCCCCATTTTTAACAGCAACATTTATTGGTATTTACATTTATTTATGCTGTGATCAGCATTGGTGTATTTTGTGATGTCAAAAGGCCATTACAAATGATAAAAATAAGTGAACTTTCAACATTTTCCATTATTTTTGAACCTGAAATTTACAGATTTGTTAACATAATGGTCACAACTTTATTTTGTAAACAAAAATTATGTATTTCGTCATTTTATATTAAATTTTTTGTTTCTAGTGACTCTTTATGAAAACACGAGATTACCAAATCACCACTATATTTGTTGTTTTATCTGGAGGCAGCATATTATTTTAACCTATAAAATATCAGTTGGGATGCATAATTAACTTAATTCGATTTTTTTTTTCATAATTGGTACTTTAAATCATTAGGACAATTGCAACTTTAATCTAAACTATAAATGCTGGGCTCATAATTTTCAAATGAAATAACATCCAGCCCCAGATCTTTCAGTAATTTTTAAAAATAACATTACTTAAAAAATTATATTTTCAGGTTTAAAATTTTGATGTGTTGTTACTATTGGTAAACAAGTGACTGCTGACAGCACCCAAATTGAAAAATACCACATTTAAAATTATTAAATTACGAAATAATTAATTTAAACATCAGGTGAATAAAACATTTTTTTGTTAGTAAAAACTGCACAGTGCATGCATGAAGGGATAAAATGTTGAGGAAAAACTTCAGAATGTTCAACAAAGTAGTATCAGAGTATCGGTATCGGCTGTGGTATCTGGATATCTGTACCGCTATTAGAAAAATTGCTATCACAACAACTCTACAAAAATGTTGCCCTACCAAGTGTGTTTATTACTTGCATCTGTACGAACAGTGACATATTAACTGTGTTTTATTCTTTCGGCAAAGCTAAACATTTCCAAGTTATACCTAATAATATTAATGTTACTTCCTTACAAGCACAATTTTCCACAGCTCCATCAAAACAATGTGCAATTAAAAATGATAATTGTCTTGTAAGAAGAACCGCAAAACAATGCCATCTCATGAAAGACAAACTGAAGTTCCCCCTCCTCATGGAAACATAACAAACAGAACTCCAGAAATAATATCCTACATTGAGTACTTGAATAAATTTTAAAGTTCTACCTAACGTCACTCTTTCAGTGCCTGCCATAAAATAAAACAAAAGGAAAAAGTGACAAAAATGTGTGCAATGGACTCGTGCTTTTGTTAACAAACATTTGTTTTCCTCATTGGCAGAACAGCTGCGGCAGAAAGATACGTAGCCGCCCAAGAAGAGTCAGTTCTTTCCTGGTGTGACGACGCTAGAACCTGCACTCTCCCACGCTGCTACATTACTTTACTTACCTCACAGACAAAAACACAGACGGACGGACGACGCTAGAACCTGCACTCTCCCACGCTGCTACATTACTTTACTTACCTCACGGACAAAAACACAGACGGACGGACGACGCTAGAACCTGCACTCTCCCACGCTGCTACATTACTTTACTTACCTCACGGACAAAAACACAGACGGACGGACGACGCTAGAACCTGCACTCTCCCACGCTGCTACATTACTTTACTTACCTCACGGACAAAAACACAGACGGACGGACGACTGACGGATGGTTGTGAGACCAACCTCACTCAAGATCCTGAAGTTAACAGTACGTCTGGTTGACCACCAAAACTATACTTGGGTTATATTCCTACAAATTTTGATGTTACGGAAAGTGACATTGTAGAAGTGACATTGTTCCGTAAGAATAATGTTAAATCCAGTTGATAGGCTCCCAGGTACCCCAAATATAAATGTTTACTGCATATTATAAAGACATCGATTTCACAGAAATGCATGTGTGTGCTATTTCAGACACTACACTCCTACATGCAACGGTAACTTTGCAACGCACTTGTATGTATACCTACCTTTATTCTTTTTTACATGTGTGGACGGTTGTTACATGTTTCATTTCAAAATGTTTTTGAATTTGATAATGGTAATAACAGAACTGTGTATGTTACAGTACAATGCACTTGAACGTACTCCACCGTACTGTACAATCATATGAACAAATTCATCTGCTAACTTACGTTCTCCATAGAAGAGAAGCATTTCTACAGTACTTACGTTTTACAATGGAAATAATATTTCCGTTTTGACAGTAATCTGCCTTCGCTTATGCAGTTCTGACGAACAATCTCAAACTAAACCTGTCTACCTTTTAAAATATTGATACATGAATGAATAACACTATTTCCTAGCAAACTCTAAACAAACTGTCCATCAGGCATGACATCTTAGGCAGATTTGTGGTCCCATTTTTATGGCAATTTCGACAGTAATGTGTATTCATATCTGCAGTTTTGAGGTTCTCCTGTACTGTAAATATTGTTACAAGATTATCTCCACTATAACTTTTGTTATTCTCAGTGAGCACAATATTTAACATCTATCTCCATTTTAATTAAAGTCCTTATCACTGTCTCTTTGTTGGTTACAGTCACTTAATCCACACTCATTATGTTCACGTATTCAATCTGTCGATCGTCATCGATCCATGTGTCCGTCACTCATGCATTCAGTTCAATAGTCCCGCCCGTCAGTCTCATTCTCCACTACACCAATGCTCGCAGTCCGCAAACTTCACTCCCGCTGGTCACTCTTGCCAACAAGTTTCTTTGCGATATGCGAATGGAATGTACGTAACAAAGTGGACAGTTACCTTTTCTGGCTTAAACTGACAGAGCTAGATGAGATCTTTCATTTGACAACAAAACCAGCTTGCTAGCACATTTTAGTCGTGAGATGTACTGGCCTGAAATTTCCACCCACGCCCAAAATTGTTGCCAGTAGCTGCAACCGGCCGGTGGCAGAAGAAAGTAAAAGCACCTATGCTGTACACCTTGCAACCAATATGTATGTGGCAAATGATAGGCGTAGAAAAGTTTTTAAGTGATACATTTCACTTTTGAACCGTTTAATCTGCTATAAATATAGTTTGAGCAAAAGCACATCTTTGATTTTGCAGTTACTGCCCTGCACAAAAGGTGGGAAATGGATGTGTTGGGGACACAGCTATAGGTTTTACATGAATACGTTTGCATAAGCAGGGCCACTTTCAAACTGTGTTATGCCATATTATCTAACCACATCAAAAGAAACTTGAAATAACCTCATGCGTAATTATAAATACCAATCATTTAAGACTAGTAAATATTTTACAGGAAGATTTTTGTAACTTGTAAAACTATGTTTGATGTGCAATGTAATCCTGTGTAATGTACTAATATTAATGGAAATTTTACTATAACTTGTAAAATTACTGGCACCATTTGTGCAAGAGACATTTACAAACTACAACATTTAACATGTTAATTTATTAATAATATTAGTTAATTTGTTAATTTACTTGTAACTTGTAAAAATATTTCAAACTAATGTGCAAGAAAAATCTACAAGTTACAACTTTTTACTTGTAAATTTACTAATAATATTAGCTTGTAATTTATTGGGCAATAGGCCCCTGGCTTTGCGTTGGCTATTAAAATGTATATGACAAGAGGCACTGCTAAACATCATCATGAATGTCAGATCACGGTCACAGTTTGCCACAGTTTCAACAATTTTTCGGGTGTTTCATCCCGAGCTAAAACAAGATGAATACTTTTGAGTAAATTAATTCCAATTAATAAATTATTATTGGTACATAAAAAATGCATTCCTATCCCAACAGGATAAATTTTATAAATTAAAAGATTTTCTAGTTGTGTTTTATTGGTACGTAGTAAAATACTTCATGAAACACAAATTACTTACCAAACCTGTGATTATAGTTCCCAGCCTAAGCACTGTATGACGTTCAGGTTTCCTAGGATACTTGACATTTTCACCCACACACCTAACCACAACTGTGAAGTAAATACTGTATTTACGTAATTCTAAACCGCACATTTCCCCCAAAAATATTTTGAAAAACAAGGGTGCAGCTTAAAATCGAGTAACCAAATTTTTTTTCTTTAGCATTATTTTGTTTTTTGAAAAAAAAAAAAAAAAAAAAAAAGTGATTACTTTTGCAGAATATAGAAGAAATACAGTGGCTGGTAAGCTATATCAAACCGATGAATCAAACTTGAGCCACTAGAGAGAAGCAGGCAATGCTATCATTTGCCTCCAAAAGCACAACATAATCATTTTAATGAGTGAAATATATTTGTTTTGATGGAAAACCTATTCTATCGAAGGCAAAATTAAACTTCAAACTTCCTTCAGAAATTAAATTTCCCATCGAGGTGATGGTTTAACCTGTGGACTGATGTATACCAATAATTTTTCCAGGCCTTTCCTCAAAAAACTAGGTGTGGCTTAGAATCGATGGCGGCTTAGATTCAAGTAAATACAGTACAAATGATGTATTACTACGTATCTCAACAGTTTCTAAACACTAAAATAGATTGCTACTACAACAGTACCTGCTACGTCATGATGATTGCCAGATTGCTTGAATATCAGAAAGACTATGCTGATCCACTCGCTTATATCTATTTTTTGGCATCCGTTTTCTTGACACAAAGTGCACAACATTCTTTAACCATTTGGTATCAGCTATAAAAACCTGAAACCATCATGTGTGATTACTGGTCAGACCAAAGCTATAACACTGTACTTTACACCCATTTCTGCAATTACGGCTGCCTGCATGGTTGAACAACACACAAAACAAAAATGCTCAGAAAAAAAGTCTGTAGATTCTAGCTACAGATGCACACAAAATAAATTCAACCAGTTCCCTGGCAACAGAGAACCAAAAGTTTGCCTCCAAAACATGCACACTTGTAGAGAATGACGAAACGTTCCACGTCGAACTCACATGTGCCAAGAAGGATAGTACAATACCGCAATATCATGCAATAGGTAGCTAGCGCCACCAACTTGGTTAAGCACCTCCAGCATAAAAACATTACACATGCAAAATTCACACAAGGAATTAAGCGCACGCACAACACAGATGCTTAGATACTCTCGTTCATCAGACTGTTCTGTTCTGATTACTGATGGCCTTCGGGTCTCCTATAGGGTCTGTCTGCATGTACAACACACACAAAGTTGAGACGACAATCCCCTTTACACGCAGGATAATTGAAATCAGTTTTCTTTAAGTAATTACATTACCTAACCAACCATTTACAAGCAACCAAACCAACAATCCATCATAGAATAGTTCAATGAAGCTATCACAAAATAATATCATCATGAAAGGTGAATTTCTTGAAATTAGTAAAACATATCCTAGCACAGCGCAGGACTATTACAGCATGAGATCATACTGATACTGGATGGCTCCCACAAGTATAATTGCCTTTTCTTATGCATATGTCCAGTGCTTATCTAAATATAATTATGATATCCCACAACTTCATTATACCAACAATGATAAGCTGTACTAATTAGGGACATACTACCTCCTTACAGGATCTGTTAACACTCACAAAAAGCATCCTGGAAAGCAACAGCTAGGCACTCTGATGTGGGTGTGTGACTAGTAATGCACCCATCATGAGAGAATCCAAAATATGTTGTAAGTACTGTACCATTTCCACCTCTTGTTTTCATGAAAGAAAAGAAAAAAATAATTTTAACGATGTAATATTTTTTCTGATAAAACATTGGAGTTGAATCACCTTAATATTAAGGATTATTTGAAGCTGGCACGTATTGCTTAAATGTATAGTAACATATTGTGTATAGTAACATATTGTAATGACGCAGTATTAATAATTATCGAGATCTTCAGTTTATTTTCTTTCGTTTTGCTGGGCTTTGTAAAATTTATCTGGATTCAAAGTTATAACNAAATGTATAGTAACATATTGTGTATAGTAACATATTGTAATGACGCAGTATTAATAATTATCGAGATCTTCAGTTTTTTTCTTTCGTTTTGCTGGGCTTTGTAAAATTTATCTGGATTCAAAGTTATAGCCGTGGTATAATGTTTATCGGGCATACGTTTGCCGTTTCAGAAATCGTAGTTTTTGTTAGCGTCATCATTAGTAGATAGAAGTTTTTCCAACTGCCGTCGACAGTTTTTGTTTCTGGAAGCTTGGATTATCTTTTACAGACGACGCAATTCGGATGGCGTGGGAAGTCTTTGCTTGGCCCACGCCATGCCCTTATTTGGTAACGGCTTTGGCACCCTGGGGAAAGGAGTGGCGGTAGGCACGAGAGACAAAAACCCTGGGTGCATATCGCTCGCGAATGGTGAAGGACCAACAGTGAAGGAAGACGCATCAGGTGTGACGAATATCGCCCACACCGGCAAGCACCTGCGACCGCTAAATCTTTTAACTTCATTCTTTTTCGGCATGTACTTACTTCTAATAAATTATTTCTGCCGGTGTGGGAGGTCACTAGGGTGCCTGGAGGGAACTGATATTCCTCCTGCCTTTGTAAGTTCTTCTTGTGATGCCAGTTTTCAAGACGTGATTAAATAAACAAACCACTGCGGTGCTGCTATAAAAAAAAACCCCCTTGTAACCAAAAAGAAGTGTTCATGATGTATTTAGTCCATAATACAGTTTATGTGTGTGACTTAAGTTGTTTGGTTGGCCATACTGGTGCCACTGTTTTGGTTGACTCAGTGTGAACTTTCATGGTGGCTGGTGATGGTTTGTGCTTGTTCGTGCTCAACATTGTTTGGTCCTAACAGTCTGGATTAGTGTAACCGGTACGCGAGCAATCTGGGATAGTAATGCGGACGTCGTCCGGCGAATTTAGAATAGAATGGGCGCCAGCTCACTATGTGAGCACGAAGTCACAGTTCTCAGGATCGTGGGCCGAACGACCACGAGGCTGTATCCCCTGACACACACGGTACAAATTTACAGGAAAACGTAATATATAGCCAGGGTATTCGGGCTCCCCAGCACGCCTTAGTATTACCTTTTACCTTATAAATGAAGGATGCCTCCTTGAGGCGTCGATGACTTCCTGGATAGGGCCAGGACCCGAAATACAACACTAAATGAGAACTCACAAGTTTCGGTTAACTCAAGTAAATTGTATTGCCGAATAGTGTACACAGTTACATGTATACAATGCATATTAAAGCGGACCTGACTCACAAAGCCTACCAGCGGCAAAGACCAAGAATGGCGAGAAAACTTATAATAGTAATGAAACCTACGGGGTCAGTAAATTGAGCTGATGGAGGAGTCCTGCGAACGCAGGGAAGACTGTTGGTAAACTAAATAAAAGTTCCAGTAAACTGCATTAACCTATTGCAGCTAAGTGTTCAGAACAAAGTATGGAAGCCCCTTTTTATAACTGCTCACAAATTCCTCTAACTTTGCTTCCTAATGTTGTATTTGGCATTTGGATCCGAGACAACCTATGGAACGCACTCGTACTGTCCATCTTGCAGGACCTCATCTTGACATATGTTGGAGAAGAGAGCCTTTCTCTTGGGAGATGACTGTAGCAACATTTTGATGTTGTTAGTTGTTTGCAGAGCATCACGAAGAAGGGGATTATTCTTAAGAACAATAATGCAGTGCCAAATTCAAAATGTAGTTCCTGCAGTGTTCATATATGGCTAGGAGCTGTTGCTTTTGTATAATGGTTTTCACACCTCTAAACTTGCCTTTCATGTTACTCACACTTTCGTAACACTGGCTGCTTAAATCACTGAAAGAAAGACCAAAACTTGTGATGACATCATTTATTATTTTCGAAAGCTCGTGTCCTGAAAGAAAAATTTCTTGAGGCTGCAAATTGTTCACTATTCGTAAACTAATTGAAACCTGTTCTTTACAATTTACATCACACGATTCATCCACAATCAAGCTAAACCACCCACAAGATTTCACTTTGGCCACTATATATCTTAAAATCATGTGGGAACTGATTTTGCTCATTTCATTTTGAACATCATAAGATGTATAATGTTCTTTTCTTTTCAAAAAATCAGCAAGTTCAGGTACGTCACCAGCTCTTAATTTGTGTAGCTGAACAAGATGGACGTGAGAAAATAAATATAATTATTGAGAAATAAGTGCTGCAGGGTGTTTGGAAAGGTTATTAATTGATTATGTAAAACGAGCAATAATGGTTGAATTTGATTTTGAGAAGATAAAAATAATTGTTGAATTTGTTTGAGAAGAAGAAATAATAATTTGTGTAATGTGTGGGAGAAGATGAACAAAAATAAAATAAAATGGTGAAAAGAATTTTGAGTGGCTAATTCCACATAAGTTCTCATATCTGATTCTATTGAAATGTTACAACGGCACCCAATGTAATAATTGTACATTTGTGATTTATCTGAAATGTAACAACCTATAGTAACGTTTAAATAATGTCCACTTTTTTATGTTCTTCCTTAAAAGTAACAGAATGTGTGAAAACTTTGAGTCCCTCTTATGCAACCTCCCCACGGCATAGGACGTAAAATAAATACATTTCTTATGAGGTAAAGGAAAACAAAAGAGCTAAAGTGCATTTAATGTAAATGCTGATACTCAAAAATAATAAAGTAGATTATCAACTCCATTGTAAACCAATATCAAGCAACTATGGTATTATATGCACAAATACGAGGTAAGTAAACATTATTTAGAATGCAGACAAAGTTAGTCAGTCGTAGAACTACAAACTCTTTTCGAGAGCACAAATTTGTGTTGTTGATAAATATCTAGAAATAATAAATGTAATTTCATATTACACTATACACTCGACTCTCGATTTACCGGGCGTGATTTAACCGGTTTGCGGCTCAAAAGGGTTGCATTTACTTTCAATAAACACTTAACAGTTCATAGCCCTAAATACAATATTAGTAACACTTGTTTTTGCATACAATGCCGGCATTGTTATATTGTCCTTGCAAACCGCGCTTTAATTCGGCAGTTGTGTTAAGGTCGCCAAGGGTGATGGTGGGGTGGAGGGAGGGTAGTGAGAGCTGCTGTAATTGCTCTGGCGATGGGGGTGTCGTGGCTGGAAGGCCAGCGGACAAGGGTAGGGAGGCAGTAGAGTTGGCGAGAGGCGAGGAAGGGTGGGTGGCTACAGCTTGTGAGAAGAAGAAAAATATATATATAGTGCGTTACTTAATTACAAGGTACCACGTGTTAAGCCTACGTGCGGCACTGCAGGTTATGTAAAGTTTATGCATTGTTTATAAACAAATCTACATACTGATGTGACGTAAGTTTTAAATTAAGATATCTATCTTTTAAAATACATGCAGTTTATTAATGTAAACTGTCTCATTTCATGCAGGAAAGGGAAACATTGGAGTTAATCGCGAGACATGGTCAGGCCTATTCATTAGCACGCAGCTCTGCGGTCTAGTTTTTCGTACATTTTGACTTGCTATTTTGCTCAAGAAAATTAATCTGTTAAGTAAATGTATTAATTTTGTCTGTAAAACACACAATTTTTGGGCGAGTGTTAATCAAGATAGTTTTATATGCTGATGAAGGCTGTAGGGCCAGTAAAGGTCTGTTTTACATATTTTTGGTGTAACCGTGAATAATGTTAACCAAGCCTTTCTTTTCCATCATTAACCCGGTAAATTGAGAGTCGAGTGAATACAAAAACTTTGGCTCTGTTCTACGTTTTCGCATTCTGCCTGCTTCTCTTCCCTTCCACCCTGCTGTCAAGTTGAGGATGCAACTTCCCTGAATAACAAAACTTCTATTACTACACAAAGACCAATAATACAAATGAGAGGTAAAGTGGAATCTAAACACTTACTTTTGGGTACTACTCTATATGCAAAAACATGTTTGAACAGCTTCACTAAATTCCATAAACTTACACATGATACTAAACACATTCTCCTATTTATTGATATTTAATGTCTCACTCAAACTTACCTCAATGAAAGTTGCCAAAAAAAGGTGTAACGCAGGCAATCCTAAAAGCCACAATCTGAAAATCAGTATTTCTTTTTCTTTGGCTGGTGGCATGAGCTCAAAAATATTTCCTATAGGTGCAACAGGATAGATGAGAAGCAAAGTGTTGAAGGACGTTAATATCAGCAGTGATGCCAGCAACAAAACTAGAACGAAAAATTATCATCATAAATACTGTGTACATGCAAATTTATGTTTAATTACACTCATTTGCAAAAAAAATTGATCACCAAAGACTAATTACGTGAGTAGAACGGAAATTGTCACACAGTATCGTCGTAACTGGACATGTAACCCATTTGCATTTAATTCAGTTTGAATGTGCTGATGTGCTACTAGGGGGCATACACGTCCCTCCATCATTCATAGCTGCAAGACACGGAATAAAGCCTTAGTAGCAGTGTGAGCCACAGAGCCAAGTTCAGTGAACACGCAGCATAACCCAATGACGCATTTGACAAGGCTTTGTCTAGCTTGATGAATTTGAGAGAGGCCGCATTGTCGGCCTCTGAGAGGCAGGTTGGACGTTTTGACGCATTGCTCGCCACTTGAACCATTCTGCCTACACTGTGAGTTGGTGTTTGGATGTCGTGAAACAAGAGGGTACACAAACCTGTTGAGAAGGTTCAGAAGCACAAGAAACCTGCCGGGAATGGGCAGTATGGCAACTTGGGGATTGGTGAAGAGTAGTTTTCAGCAATGAATGTCAGTTTTGTCTGGATACAAACAACCATCGAATTTGAGTCTGGAGACGTCCTGGCCAGCACTCTGATACAAGCTTCATTGTAGAGCAGCAAACCACCCCAACGAGAGGTTTCATGGTCTGGGATGCCATTTCCTACGATTCCCGCACCCCACTGGTGGTGACTGAAGGAACTCTGACGAAGCGGCGATGCATGTAGGAAATTCTGTGACCATGTGCGTTCCCTGTCCTGGTGCAGCTTGATAACTCCATTTTTCAGCATTAGCAGGATAATACTCGGCCTCACACAGAGAGCGGGTTATCTCTTTGTCTTTATGAATAACCTCACACAGTGCAGGTTATTCATAATAACAAAAAGCTTCCTTGCCTAGCCAGGTACCAAGACACCGAAAACATTTGAAACCAGATTGAATGGAAACTTAGGCAGATTTGGAAGGGCAGTTGCGCCAGCTGTAGCAGGATCTTCCTCAGGAGAACATTCAACATCTGTATGCCTCCGTGCCTGACCGTAACGCCACCTGTCTCCGTGCTACGGGTGGTCCAACATCATACTAAGAGCAGTGCATACTGCAAATGTTGGTTCCCTGAAATACATGCTTGGTGTGGTATAATGTTTTGATGTTTTCTGTACACATACTACCATGTCCTGTGCCTGTACCCACTTATGTGCCCCTATGATGGCACCTTCAGGGTGATCAGTTTTTTTTTAAATGAGTGTACATCATACTGATGCATGCAAAAAATAATTCAAACATTTATACAAACTACAATAAAACAGCCATGTCATGAATTATGAATATATGTATAAAAATAATACAAATTGTAAGAATTCACAAACAATCATTGCAAATAACAACAATACAGTAACAACTATACTATCAGTAGAGAATTAGACTAACAGTTAAAATTTGATTAATAACTTTGATGGTTCCGGAATGAAAAACTAGCAACTACATTGGCTGCACCATTACACGCCAAATCAGCACAGTTTATTACAAATTATATTTACANTATAAAAATAATACAAATTGTAAGAATTCACAAACAATCATTGCAAATAACAACAATACAGTAACAACTATACTATTAGTAGAGAATTACACTAACAACGGTTAAAATTTGATTAATAACTTTGATGGTTCCGGAATGAAAAACTAGCAACTATATTGGCTGCACCATTACACGCCAAATCAGCACAGTTTATTACAAATTATATTTATATTACAAATTATATATACATGACACACTCAGATTTTTTTAAAAGACTTTTTGCTTCTAACTTGTACCCATTAAGAANATTACAAATTATATATACATGACACACTCAGATTTTTTTAAAAGACTTTTTGCTTCTAACTTGTACCCATTAAGAAATAAAGAAATGTAAGATTTGTAAAAATGTCTCAAGATTCTTACAAATCTGGAATGAGTAGAGCTAGAAAGCTCAAATTTGTCTCACTTCAAACCTTTTAATAGGTTTTCATATGACATACTACTTGATAAGGTTTGCATAACAGCATTTTTTTCAAAAACTTAAAGGAAAATACTAAGGTTGATTTCCTTTTTCTTATTTCGCCTAGAAAATACTATTTTGACATCATTACGTGATCCTGAGATAGGAACTATATAGCAGTGGTGTGATTCAAGTGAAGTAAATTTTAACACTGTAATATGTTTTTAAACTGTTTAATCTTAATAGCTTAGAAGTATTCATGTTAAACATTAATTTAAATACCTAAACACAAAGACATACATTCACACTGAAGAGCCAAAAAAACTGGTACACCTGCCTAATATCGTGTAGCNCTGTAGGGTCCATGGATTCATGAGAATGTCTCCATACCCGTACACATTTATCCGCCCGATACAACTGGAAACGAAACTGGTCAGACCAGGCAACGTGTTTCCAATCATCAACAGTCCAATGGCGGTGTTGGCGGGCCCAGGCGAGGCGTAAAGCTTTGTGTCGTGCAGTCAACAACGGTACACGAGAGGGCCTTCGGCTCCGAAAACCCATATCAATGATGGTCCGTTGAATAGTTCGCACACTGGCACTTGTTGATGCCCCAGCATTGAAATCTGCGCCAATTTGAGAAAGGGTTGCATGTCTGTCACATTTAATGATTCTCGTCAGTCGTTGTTTGTCCCATTCGTTCACAATCTTTTTCCGGCCACAGTGATGTCGAAGATGTGATGTTTTACTGGATTCCAGATATTCACGATACACTCGTGAAATGGTCGTACCCGAAAATCCTAATTTTATCACTACCTCGGAGATGCTATGTCCCATCTCTCGTGCGCCGACTATAACACCACGTTCAAACTCACTTAAATCTTGATAACCTGCCAATGTAGCAGCAGTAATAGATCTAGCAACTTTGCCAGACGCTTGTTTTCTTATATAGGCGCTGCCGTGCACATCGCGTTACTCTGATTGGTTCCATACCTTTGTTATTTGCATACGCATGCCTATACCAATTTTTTTGGCTCTCTAGTGTGTGTGTGTGTGTGTGTGTGTGNTACCTTTGTTATTTGCATACGCATGCCTATACCAATTTTTTTGGCTCTCTAGTGTGTGTGTGTGTGTGTGTGTGTGTATATATATATAGACCACAAACACACACATATACACCCATTATATTGCTCATTNGTGTGTGTGTGTGTGTGTGTGTGTATATATATATAGACCACAAACACACACATATACACCCATTATATTGCTCATTTGCAAGCATGATACATCTCTCATTTGATTACTGCGCTGAATTGTCCTTGTTCTTGCTAATGAGCGATAACATGTATTACTTATTAGTAGGTTTACATTAATGGTAGTACTTAATCTTACTTTCCATATGTCGTGTATAATATTTCTTACATAATCCACATTTTTAAATTTCCGATCAAGTTTGTGTTGAAAACTACTTGGTTTTGAAGATCAGTGAAATTTAGCCAATTGTGATTATCAGCAAAAATTTATTCATACGCAGATTATCATGATTGGAGATGAGCATTGGCCCAATCCTACTGAGGCTTTGTGTAAAGTCAACGGTACACATAAAATTAGCTGAACACATTTATATTTACCTAAAGTACACTTGTGCACATGACTAACAGAGTCCTACTATCTGTGCACTAATAAGCAACTCAGAGGAAGGACATCACTTTAACTGAAATGCCAATCTCACTTCTCCTATTTTGTAAAAATGTTCTCTGCGTATAACATGCTATACATTGCAACTCTTTCAGAATATGAAACATTCTACACTTTTACTGTTAACGAAAGGAAACAACATGACGTTCATTAATGAAAACAATATTTAGAAGATTGGCTTGTTCCAGAAAAGGCTTCCTCAAAAATGAAGATCTGAACGCTGATTAATAACACAATTATCCTAAATCAGGGCCGTAAAACCACCTACGATGCAATACTTGACGAGACAGTTAATTAAATGTTTGCTAGAAAATAAGATGTTATTCATTTACAAAACAGTGTTTTAAAAGGTAGATGTGATATGGTTAAAATTATTTCTCAGAACAGCGTATATGAACACAGATTCCCGTCAAAATTAGCATAAAAACCAGGACCAACGAGACAGTTTGTTAGAAAAGATATGCTACTCATAAGGTACTTGTTTTTTGTTAGGCACAAAATCATGGCATTTTCCTGAAATTTCCTTTCATTATTTTAAATAGCAAACTAAGCACATGCTTTACGCAAAAACTAAACAACTCTTTAAGAATTGTATGCAAAGTAGTAAAAATGTAGTGGATTCGCACTATTGATTGTGACAGTTTGTGCTGAATATATTGCTGGTCGAAACGGCATCCAATAGTATCAAATGAGACGTTAAAAACTTAAAATGGCATTTGTTTAGTTTATATAAGTCACAACAGAAGAATTTTACATTTCTCATAATATTAACATTATAGTGTGCAAGTATTGCAATACAATTATAAAGATAATATTTGTAACCTCAGTAGTATAAGCAGGGTAAACCAAAATCTACAATGATGAATAGGTTATTTCAACAAAACCAGCTGTTATGGTATAAAACTNGTATAAGCAGGGTAAACCAAAATCTACAATGATGAATAGGTTATTTCAACAAAACCAGCTGTTATGGTATAAAACTTGAATAAAAACAACCAAGTTATTTAGTGGTAAATGTGTGTGTTTTATAAACTACAAATTCTTTACGTGAAGCAACATAAATGTATGTAACTAGTTTTCATAAGTTAATAAGTACAGGGTGTCTAAGTTTTTGCAGTCAAATATTTGTGCTAATGCAAAATGTGGCACTCTCCAAAAAATTTTTGTTTATATAATNGTATAAGCAGGGTAAACCAAAATCTACAATGATGAATAGGTTATTTCAACAAAACCAGCTGTTATGGTATAAAACATGAATAAAAACAACCAAGTTATTTAGTGGTAAATGTGTGTGTTTTATAAACTACAAATTCTTTACGTGAAGCAACATAAATGTATGTAACTAGTTTTCATAAGTTAATAAGTACAGGATGTCTAAGTTTTTGCAGTCAAATATTTGTGCTAATGCAAAATGTGGCACTCTCCAAAAAATTTTTGTTTATATAATTGCACAGTAAATAATTCTTTTTACAGTTGCATTTTCAAAGTAGATTTCTATTATGTGGGGGAATCATGCTGGTGATGCATACCATTGCTTTTATTATACACAGTTGAATCATATTATTTATGACCACCTGCTAGTATCCAGAGTAACCGCCCTTCACAGCACAAACAGCAGATAGACGAGCTGGCAGTGACTCAGTCAGGTGCTGATAGGTCTTCACGGGTATCTGGAGCCATGCTGTCTGCAGTGTGCCCCATAACTGTTGAAGGATGCGTGGCGGAGGAGACAGACGGCAAACACGACGATCGAGGTGGTCCCACAGATGTCCAATTGGATTGAGATTAGGGCTGTTTGGGGGCCAGAGAAGAACTTCGAAGTCCTGATCGTGCTCTTCCAGCCACGTGCGGACACTTCTAGCCATGTGGCAAGGCGCATTATCGTGCTGGAAGATCCCATCCTCCAGAGGAAAGACAATCATCATGTACGGGTGGACGTGATCGCCGAGGATAGATTCATAACCAAATTGATCAAGAGTGCCTTCCACACGGATTATGGGACCTAGAGAATACCACGAGAACATTCCACAGACCATAAAACTGCCCCCACCGCCTTGTGTTCGTCCAGCAATTGATGCAGGGTGTCTGTTCTCAGACATTTCTCGCCGGACACGCTGAAGTCCATCCATTCTATGCAGCTGAAAACGCGACTCATTGGAGAAGGCTACCCGTCGCCAATCAGCAGCGGTTCAGTCGCCATACCATCGAGGGTATTCCAGTCATTTCCATTGATGCACCTGTGTTAGCATGGGTGGAGTCACCCTCCGTCTACTCTGGAACACCATTCGCAGAAGGGTTCGCTGAACTGTTGCGGTAGACACGTGTCTGGATGCCTCCTGGTTCATTTAGACAGTGAGCTGTTCCAATGTAGCCTGTCGGTTGGCTTTCACACACCGTAATAGTCAACGCTCACCTTGGACATCAATGGCGCGTGGAGCTACGTAGTTTCCATGACGGTTACTCCCAACGGTGCCATTCGTCCACTCACGATACACCTTTACCACAGAGGCACGTCTGTCTGAAACGCTACCCCCTTTGGCCCGAAAGATAATGATCATCCCTTTTTGCAACTAGGTTAAATTGCTACCCTTACCAATGAGAGCAGGAAGCGGATTGTGTACAACCAGCCTGTCAGTCGCATTAAATACCCGCTTCACCTGCCTACACCGCGGGCCATACGTCATGGGCTATGCATACCGAAATTAACTTATGAAAACAAAAGAAATCATGGAAACAGTTTCACAGAAAACAGGTGTATGAATTTATTGACAAACAAATCAATATTTTATAAGATAAGCATGTTCTGCTAAAATTATTATTTTGCACTGCAGATATAAACACAGATTACAGTACCTTCAAAATGCTAATGCAGTGGATTCTCTATCTATCGTTTCTCAGGAGACTGACAAAAAATTTCAATACATGTGGGCTTTCAATGCACGTGGTCTTGAAATGCAGGATAAATAAAAAATGGGACCACAGAATATGTTCCATGGATGCGGACTTTCAAACCATCTGGGTTCAATACATAGAGGTCCCACTGTAATAATATTTATTATAAAAGTTATTATTTTGACTATAATAAAAGAGCTTGAGCTCAAGTTTGAAGTTCAGGAACTTTTCAGTAGGCTCGCTCGGTTGCCCTCAAACTGGAAATGCCATGCTCGCAGACCTCTAGTGTTATGAAATAGAAAAACTGGAGGAGAAAACCATACAATAATGATTAAAAATTTCTCACTATACTTACAGTTAGTATAAAATGGTTTCCGATATGGACGACCTTTCGAATACACAACAGCAAAAATCAGGTACTGGTAACAACTGACACAAAACAAAGATGTGTTTTCCCAACACTTAGTTACTGTGTCATCATCATCATCATCCTTTAATTTTGAATGCCTAAACCTGAAACATTTACAGATGTTAACGTAACACCTTTTCCTTTTTACATACTGTAACACAAATGCTGAAAGAACAGTAAGTAAAACTTATTAACTATTATTAATACCAAAGAATTAACAACCAACCAGGTAGGCCCCAAAATGTTATTTTACACTGCTGTCTTTCAAAATACTGTAATGTGGTAGCCCAACTCTCTGTGTACTAATACAGAAGTTTCTATGAATGATTTCAACCCTGTACCAACTAACCTACTATGTATTACTGATTTGCAATTTTCTTTTTTTTTTAAAGATTTTTAAAAGTGCATATGCAGAATTAAACTTAAAATCCATTACGTTATCATTATAAAACATTGCATATGAAAGTAAATGATGTTTACTCAATTAAAAAGTAGTTGCTGTTGTATAATTGTTGCATCGTAACTGTCAACAACAAAGGTAAAACTTTTTCATAAATGTTGTACATAATCATTTATTGAGGAATTCACAATAATATTAACATTAACATTACCCATTTACTAAAAAAAAACAAATGTAATGTGTGTGTGTGAATGATTCCAGTTAAAAGTGATTGTGTTCACTGACCAATATAACAACAGAGTACAGAGGGCAGTACATTTTCTGCAAGAAAAAAAAATCTTACAAAACTTGCTTTTATAGACCCTGCAATGCACAAGAAATGTAACTAATACAGTACAATTTTTTTTAAATACTTTTCAAGGTATCAGAAAAAAAAAAATTGTAAAATGCAGGGGAAAAATGGGGGGGAATTTTTGCTATATGAGCATCACATGGTACCACGAAAAATAGGTGTAAAATACAGGAAAGTGCAAAATCAGCGGTTGTAAAAAAAGGGTTCCACTATTTTGGGTCAGAGTACAGTATATCATTACACATAGGTCATACCTTTAATAAGGCAATAATTTAAATGCGTGCAGATGAACATCTGTGTGCCAGAGGTTACGTGCAAACTAAAAGAGAATGTCCACAGATTTTTCATACATCAGCTTGTCAACACCTCACCAGTTTGCCAGTACGAAGGGTCTAGGACAGCACTCCTGATTTAGTGGTCCAGCACTGAACCAACAGATTACATTATGGCATGGCTGCCTACTGCGTGAAGTCAGTGCACAGACCCCACGGCTACAGAGACATGAAGACTGTTTTCATCCATGACGTCTCTGTAGCAAGCAGGCATAAGGGCGATACAAGCAGGCACTTGCCTGCCCTTTCACCCCTTGCACTTGTGTATGTGGTACACACACAAACAGGCACACGAGAGCCAACTTTCACTTTGTCATTTGGTTCATTCTCCTGGCCAAGAAGATGGGTGGAAAACACTCCAAGCTGTTGATTTCTAGTGGCCACTAGGATAACCACAAACTCGTAGACAGCAGAGTTCCTTACGCCCACTACAATGCAGACAGTAGTCCATAGTACTCCTCTGAGAACACCCACGCTATGGGCGGTGGAAAGTATAGTACAGTATAGGCAAGGCTGGTTGGGTAGTGTACCCTAGGATTGTCTAACAGAAGCTCTTTACAGCACCACATCACACTGTACTACAGTATTTTACCTTTGATTGTGTAAATCCTGGGACAGAATTGGAGTTGTCCAAGAGAGAGTGAAGCAGAAAAAAATGTAAAGCTGCCTGCTAACCATTTGCCCAGTAATTTAAATGGAACTGCTATTTCTGGAGGGGAGATTGTGAACTACAAGGTGAATGTTTAAGTCAGGTTGAAAATTGATTGTGTTAATTTTTTTTAGTCAAGTGAGACTGCAATTTGCTTAACCTGGCCTTGCCTAACCTAATCTTACATAACCTAACATGACCTAACCAAATGTAACCTGCCTAACTTGGCCTATAAACTAACCTAAAAACACCTAAACTAAATTAAAAAAAAAATTTGAAATTTTTAAAGATGAAACAATCGGGAAAGATACAGAATGAAACATATGGATATTAAGAAAGGAAAATATTATGAATAACTAGATGGCCACCATTTTGAAAATAAGTATCTGAAATACTTGAAACATATTTGTATGTATCAACTGCAGTAGAACTATTTGTTTGCTAAAATTTGAAATTTGGTATCACTCTGTCAATTGTTTCCAAAGACATTACACAAAAACTTTATTAATTTTTCTTTTCTTATGTATTGTGATCCCCTCTTAAATACACAGTACTATATTTATACTTGTTCACCATGGTTCACCACTTGCATTTCATATGTGAAAGACAATGTGTAGCAGACACTTTGTTCCTTGCACAGATTTTGTTAGCACTGCATTCACCACTGCAATGACATCACTGAACTCATTCTCACATCTATTTAAATTGTGGTACATAGTAAATTAAATTATTTAAAACCCTTAATAATAAATTAATATATTTCATTAATACACCCTCTGACTGTTTTGTGAGAAGCTACTAAAAAATAAAAATAAACACTATGCTGGCTAAAATTTACGTGGAAATGTGTGATAAGGGGATGTCATTCATGCCTATCCAGGGTATCATTTTAGTCCTATATGGCTAACAATTTAAATAACATTTTGATGATGCAACCTCAGATTTCCCCAAGCTACTGAAAATGGACATTGTACTTGCTGAAAGTTATGTAGCACTCAAGAATTTAATCTTTATTTGCAAATTGAAATCCATTAACGCTAAATTTAGAAAAACCTGTGATTTCTGTACCACAGACTTCTCAAAAAATACATTTTGTAATGCAATTTTTGGGTTTAAAGGTCAAAATTAGTATAATTATACATGAAAACAGATTTTACAAGTGCAGTACATTTATGAGTACATTCCCAAAAACCAAGAGCACTTGCAAATTAATGTCTGCAAATAACCATCACATGTTCCTTAATACCTATACTTGCTCCGACAGATTCACTACAAATAGGACATACTCAAGATATGGGAAATATTTTTTACATGAAAAAACAAATGTCTTGGGAAACTACAGACACCACATGGTTTTCACAGTTCTGTTGACAAGTAGCAAGTACAGAATATAAAAATACGTCTGACATTAAGCTTTTGTTTGCTACTCATAACAATTAGGATGAGCTGCAACTAGGTTTTGCTGTGGTTCGAGTTCCACCTAATGTGTGGAAGAAGTAAATATATACAGAATATTCTTAAGCAGTCTGTTGACAAGGGTGTTTGACTTGCATTTGGGAGGTTGTACGCTCAATCTCAGCCAAATGCCTAAACTAGTGCCCATTCCAGGGGAGCTGCCAATGCAGTTTAGAGGAAATGTCAAGAGCAAGGTTATAGAAGACAGAAACGTCTCTGACAATAGAAGGTGGGCAAAGAAAATGGTTATGGCCTGTATTAATGAACCATCTCATAATTTGCTTGGAGTGATTTCAGAAAACCATGAAAAACTGTAATAAAGATGTCTACACTGGGAGTTGAACCCAGGTCCTCCTAAATATGAGTCCCATAAATTATCATGCCACCTTGTTCAATTTCATATCATGAGACTTCCTAAATCCTCACCAGTTAAATTAAGATACTGGTTAGTCTACATACTTAACATTTATTTTTCCAGGATTGGTGATAAGGAAAGCCTAGCACAACAAAAACTGTATCACTGTTAGAAAAACAATCCAAATTTGATTTCCCAGTCACAACTACTGCTGACAACTATTTCATATACTCATGTACCAATTTAAAATCACAAATCCAAAAAATGTTCAACACGGACAAAAGCACAGAGGTGCAAACTCACCACCGCTGAAGTGAGAGGAGATAGAGAGTTGTGACTTGGACAGCTGCCGACAGCAGAACCTGCAAAAGCAGTGGGACGATATTCACAGCAGCTACGAGACTGCCCAGGGGTCTCTGCGCTACCAGCTGAGAGGCTGGCTTTGTCCTGCCCATAACCACCGCCAGTGTGGTTGTTATCACCAGATCTATGTACAGGAACTGGAAATCTCCCATGATGGAACCACACTGGACATGCAACAAAAACACATCTGAGATTAGAATACTATCAGTGAGCGAAAGAGATCCAAGGGCAGTGCTTAAAGGTTCTGCCTGGTTGCAACTATTTTATGTCTCCAAGGCCTCGAAACATGTGAGTTCTAAGGTCAGCTCTTGTTCTCTACGTATGCACAAGGTGCTCAATTAGAGTGCAGTCTTTCCATTGGTGACTAGCCTAAACATGACTAAGCGGTAACCCAATCTTTTTATGGCACACTAATAAAGATGTAACAAAGATTGTATGATGAATGTCTACAGACAACTCTAAAATTTTCTGTACTGAAAATTAACCAGATAAAACTGATTTTGCAAAAGTAATCATGTAGTGGAAAACAGATTGGAACTTGATAACTAGTTTGACCTTGAGCCGGATGTTGTTTATCAGTTGGTAGCGGAAGTTTATTAACAGTTACGCTGCGTAGTCACCACACCTAGTATTACTGTGTTGTGACGGGTTCAAGTTTTCTGCTTGTGTATGGAGGCTAGTTGCTGTTCTACTGAATCAGTCGTTCACATCCATTATGCCGCGTGCACATTATTACAAGATAAGATATTATTCAAGATCTATTCTTCGGAACATTGGGAGTTTTAGTACTGATGTTGCTAAATCTGATGATGTGTTTGTTAAGCAAGTGTTTCAAGCTCAAGAAAAATATATTCTTATTTATTTTTTATATAGATTTGGTATTGAAGGTATGACAGCGATTGTACTAACATGCCTAAAAAATAATTCTTGAAGTTGATGAGAACTTGAAACTTGTCTTTGGGCACAAAATGTTTCTTAAAAGATTTTCATATCCAACCATTTTTTAATAATGCATTTTCTACCAAACCTCTGCAACGCACTAGTGCGCCAGCAAATAGACATCCTTAATAGTTAAGATTTTCAGCACTGATAATGGTGGAGTGCAGTAGAGATGGACTGCAAAGGAGGGGAAACAGGAAAGCCCTGAGAAACCCCACTGGTCAACTGCAACATATGCCACAACCTGTTCTTTAGTACTATGAAAATGCCAAAAGCTATAGGAAAAGCAATTGCTGTAAATTATACTTAAATTTTTTTTATTATTCCAATGATTAATAGTAGAACCACCCCCATTTGAATAAATGTCAGCCTTGTACTAACTTTGGTGAGAAGTTTTGGTTCTTTTTATTTCACTTTTTGCACTGCTGCAGGAATTCAAAAATGCAAAGTCCATGGCTGTATTTAAATACACCCATTAGGAAATACGACATGGTAAAATGGTGGAAAAGACTTCAACTCTTCTTGATAATAGAAGATTTTAAAAAAAAATTGGCACTCCTGTATTGAAGCTGAACTTTAAAGGCTGAAATTATTCAAAGCGATGACCAAAACACTCATAATTAATTCAGAACGTTTGACAAAGTAGTTATTAATTTTGAAATACAAGAATACTAGTTTGTTGTTAACAAAGAATGGAACAAATCTTGACATTCATGACATCTATTAACGGAACCAACGACTATCCAGCAGATACACATACCTGGACAAAAAAACCTATGTAATGTACAGCTGATGGCCAAAAGACTAAATTTCACCATTATGATTATGTTGAAATGGTACACATATCAGCACCCTCTAATGATGTGCTAGCCTTCTATAGCAAATGTTCTTTAAAAACATTGGTGGTTTCATTGAACTGTCCATACCATAACTAGATAAAAGCACACCAATACCTACTTACACTGTCTGATCAAAAGTATGTGAACACCACTCTGCAAACATAAACTTGTGCCTGGATATTACTACGACCACCACTATAACTAAAGGCAGAGGACTCGATGATGGCAAGCGCTATGTGATGCCGGCACAGCAGAATGGGTAGAGCAAGGGAGCCCAGTGACAATGTGCTGTAGTTATTAACACATCAGTAAGCATCAGTCAGAGCTATTTCTGCCCTTCTCAATTTGCCCAAGTAGACCGTCAGGGATGCGATTGTTACGTGGAAATGGAAAGGCACAACCACAACAAAACCACAGCCAGGTAGGCCATATGTGTTGACCAACAGGGAGAGTCAAGCATTGAAGAGGCGGTACGGGAACATCAAATGTCATTGTGTGGTACCATCACACTTGAATTCCCCAGTGCCACTCAATGTGCAGCTGGCACAATGACTATGAGCTGTAAGTTATGAGGACTGGGGTTCAGAGCTTACGCATGTGCCCATAAACAGCACATTTCGCCTGTGAATGTGAAGCATCGCATTTGGTGGTGTAAAGAGTGCTACCACTGGAACATCGACTATGGAGATGCATGATTTGGAAAGATGAAAAATGCTATACCACATGGCAGTTTGATGGGAGAGTGTGAGTATGGCGAATGCCAGACCAACACTACATGCCAGTCTGTACAGAGCCCACCGTGAAATTAGGAAGGCTATTAAGACATTTTGACCAGCTGCTTGTTGTCTATGGTGGAAGACCAGTTTGGAGGTGACAGCTGTGAGTTTCAGCATTGACAACGCTCCCTGCCGTAAAGCACAGTCTGTTCGTGAGTGGTTTGAGGACAATAGGGTCCCGGATATAGATTGGACAGCCCAGAGCCCCAACCTCAATCCTACTGAACATCTCTGCTGGATGAAGGCCCAGTATTGATGTCCGCTACTGGGCAGTAAATCCGAGGAACACTTTTAGAACAGTTCTGTGTGGGTGTCTGGATACTTTTGATCAGTGTGTGTATACCTCAGTTTACACTATCTTACTCCAGACATGTTACCAAATAACACAGTGACCATCTATTACATTTCTAAAATCCTAAGTTATTGTGCAGTACTATCATAACATACTCACGTTTCATATCAGTTGAGAAACTGAATATTCTTTACCAAATATAGCACCAGTAAGGGCCATAACCTACACTAAGTACAGTACCTATTAGTTAGAAATCACTTTAAAACTTTGAAAGAAAAATCCGGTAGAAGTTAAGAGGTTTAGGACAGCTCTTAAAAGTGAGGACTTGAGTACCGGTGAGAGTGAAATGAGGTAAAGATGGAGCAGTGGCAGAATGCAAAGTCAGGGAAAATGGGAGTACCTCAAGAAAACTCGCTGGCCAACTGCAACATTCGCCATGTTTCCCCACATGAAAAAATCCAGGTGACCCCACTGGGAATCGAACCCAGTTCACTTTGGTGGGAGGCAAGTAGTCTGATTACTACATCACCGCAGCCCTCGAACCCTGCAAGAGAATTCCCTAGGGAGATATAGAGAGATAAGATGAGACAACCTATCCACCAAGTACTCCCTTACTTTTTCAGATATGTATTTCCAGCTCTACCTAAATTAACTGCCCAACATGTCTCACTTTTGCAAAGAGTTTATAAAAATATTTTTTAAATGATTTAATTAAAATTAAAGCATATTTTTTAGCCTTCACATATTTTAAGAAATTTAAGATGGTTATGCAATATATGTATCAATAATGCCCAATTATGATGCCAGTAATACTTCAGCACACACCCTACACATTGTGTATTATTACCCTGAAGGGGGGGGGGGGGCACTATTTACCTGGGTAAATACTTTTGCTTGTTTGTACATTGTCTTCCACAATGAGAAGAAAAATAAATGTTTTTCTCCATGTTCTTCGAGATATTTTCTCCCACTCTAATGGTTGCATTTCAAACAAGATATGTCAATGAATATCTGTAAATGAAGTTGAAAAATTTAAGATATGATTTTTCAACCTAATTAAAAAATTAACCTGAAAACTGCAGCTACATATTTCTTCTTCGAAATGCTGCCGTAAACATAAAAAAGTCACAAAAAGTGTCTTAGAAGGTACTCATCGCTGATAATTTGACTACAACATAAAGATATCATTTAAAGGTTGTTGCCCACGGACTTTACCCTCAAACTTAGAAGGTGATGAATGATACAATTGCTAATATTCATGATGGCGATGATGCTGCCACCACACCTCTGGATGGGAAGACGAGGCCAAAAATTAAATTTCAGAAAGACTAGTGATGTCCAGCATTATAAACTGAACGAGAAGTAAGCTTATCACATTCCTCCCAGTGACACCAATGTCAACACACACCCAATGTCCTGGGCCCTACATTCCAAGCACACTGCTTTATATGTAACACGTAATCAAAATTTAAGTCACTCTTAAATTAAATTTGTAACATTTACTTTTCTGTTTTTGGGGATTAAATATTTACTTATACTCAGATGGCAACAAAACTGTCCACATCCATGAAAATCGGTGAACATATAAGAACTTCAGTGTTTTAAATACTTATAAATTATAGTTTTCTTACCATGTATAGCAAAAGCACTGTGATGAATTGTATGAGACTGTACAATGCCATATATTTGAAAACACCAAAGCTGGTAACCAAGGCACATCTTCCTTCCAGAATGATGTGTAACACACATGTTATGTTGGAGATTGTTGAAGTAAAAGGAGCAGCAACAGATGCTTCTGCTTCGGATAGTGAGATTCCTACATCTGCTGCTTTTAAAGCCTGCAAAAAAAAAAAAAAACAGATCAATTACTTTTTAATTCTTGAAACAATTCCAGATAAATATATTGCTGTATGGTACAAAATAACTTTACTACACACACTCACATTAAAGCATATTTATTTAAAAAGATAAATGGTGAAAAAAGAAGTAATGCGGACTTCTTACAAAACTATGTAAAATAAGAAACCATTAAGGATTTAACAAATCATAAATTTTATGTTGCCTCCTTTTAGCCCATCTCACAAAACTAGACCAAAGATACTTCACCTGGGCTTTTGAGTTGCCAGTAATTCAGCACCACTGAAAGTCATTTACTCCTCCATACCACTCCACTTCCTCCCACACTAGCTGCTGATGCTGTCTCGAGTGGAGGGTGACACAGAGGCATGGGGAGCCCATGGCAAAGGGGAGGCCAGGGTGGAACGTCGCTCACAGAAATCATGAGGGGAATGTTGTGAGAATGTCTATGCCCATAGTTTTGTTTTGTTTTAGGGTAGGTCAACTCCCCTGACCATTATGTCACTGTTAGCCGGCAGGAGTGTTTACGGATGGCATGAGCGCTACGTCACAGTGCAGGAGGATTGATCACTAAATGCAAACCTGAAGTATGTCTCCCACGCCAGGTAAGTGAGCTTCACACCTTTGAAGCCTATGCTACGGTAACTGTGGCCAAAATCACACTGACTATGTGAAGAATACCAGATGAAGGTGTCCATATCAGTGGGGAGATGACAGATTATGAACTTAATGAACTAGCAACTTCAACCAAGGAGAACTCTGATGATGAAGCATAAAATAAAGGTGCTCCACAAACTCCAAATGTTACTCATCAGCTGTACTGGAAAATGTTCAACTTTCCCATCGCACCCAACACAAGCAGCTGTGTTAGAAGCTCTGGACATCGTTAGTAACTTATAAATGTCAACAAATGCCAGTGTAGAACCTGGCCACTTTCCAACAAGTGGAAAGTTCTGTTATTCAGAACAGTGATGGAAAATTAAAACAAACGACCCTTGATCGTTGTTTCCGTTATATGGTGCAGTTTTTTTTAGTACGGCTTTATAATGTAGCCAAGTGGTTCGTTGTGGTTCGTAACAGCACGTGTTGTACAATTCATTACCATTTATGCATTTACATAGCTAGCCTTAGCTGTTTGTTGCAGTTCATCATGTCTATTTGTGTTGTGCATTAGCAATACTTTACATTTCACACGACGCTGCATTTGGAACCCAGTAATTCAACAAGAAAGGTACAAGTCAATGTTTTCGTTCACATTCTTTCATTTACGCTGGGTGAAATTTTCATTAACACTCTCCTATGTCGCTACCAGTGGTGCAGTGTAATAAGGGTGCTAAATACATTTTAATACCGTCAGATAACTGAAAACATTGTAAGGCTGAAAATATTTGGGCTGCTGATTTTAGATGAAAACAGTGGCCCCTCATTCACTGGCCAATCACAAGTACACTGGTACAGTGCTGTTCATTTGGGTAAATCACAAGTGATAAATGTGCTGGATGTGCTGTTTACTTGTTCATTGCAGTAAGCAGCATTTGCTTACTTTTGCTGTTTTATGTTGTAGCACATGAAAATGGTGACATCAAAGCTCACAAACAAATCATAATTATATCTTGTAAAAAAATTCCTCCTACTAAACATAGACCTGGCATATTTTTTGCACAGTGCACTTTATAATAGTGGAGACATCCTCCAAGGCACAGCTCTCCCCCTCCCATAACTCTTGACTTTGACAACTTAATAAATTTTGTTTCCATATGTATATTTGTTTATAAGGAGAACTAATAATCAAGACAGTTTTTTGTGTTATCATCAAGTCTTGTAGTAACAAGGGTACAATGAATTTTATTTAACAATTAACACCCTTAATTTTTTT
Source organism: Clitarchus hookeri (assembly GCA_002778355.1). Lineage (NCBI taxonomy): Eukaryota > Metazoa > Arthropoda > Insecta > Phasmatodea > Phasmatidae > Clitarchus > Clitarchus hookeri. The sequence continues at coordinate 82,395 of NQII01006056.1, forward strand.
TTTAAATTTAAGCTTGGGCTGCTGATGCAACTCAAAGAAGCAAGCAAAGCACACAGCACAGAGCTTCAACACAAAGACTGAAATGTGGAAACCAGAATCTTTGTTTCAACAACTACTATGCATTTTTTCCGATTAAAAAGAAAAAAAAAACTGAAGTGACTGATGAAGAAGCACTGGTGGCTATTTGCAGCAGAATCTGAAGATTTGTTTATCTATATTTATCTTGTTCCCAATTAACAAGGACAATCAGGAGTTACAGTTTCTGCAAGAGAGTTTACCAATCTGACAACTGATGCCGTGAGGAGTCTGGCTTCCAATATGATACTACTCAAGTGAAACTAAATCATAAGGAATTCATATTTAGATTTTTTTGGCTAGGTAGTTGTGATAATTTACAACATTTAAGGCATTCCACCCAAAAGGACCTTTGCTGATCCTGTTAACCACTTACACTCAATGTCAATATTGTATATTTTAAATTTATTTACTTACACCACAATCATTTGCACCATCACCACACATAGCTACTATGTAATCCAAATCCTGCAATACTTTGACGAGCTGGGATTTTTGTTCAGGCCCCATACGTGCAAAGATTGTTCCTTTAGTGACTAGAAGCGGCACGAGATCACAAAAACTTTGGTAAATAACAGCCCATGATTTACCATCCACTGCAAAATGTGTTTTCACCTGGAAAAGAAAAACATTATTCAAGTAAGGTTTAATGCCACATAATGGAAGGACTATTACACATTCACAGAAACCTGGTTACTCGCAGTAGTACCCAGTTACCAGCGGCAGTGCTGCCTCTCTGGGTCCTCCGAGAGGCGAGAATAGACAGTAAGCCCTCCTAAAAGGTTAGAGACTTGCAACCTTTCAAAGAGTTGTCTGGTTACTGGCGGTAGAGCCACCTTTCTTGAACATGGCACAGAAAATGCAGCACATTGTCCTTAAACTTGCATTACAGTTTTAAAATCTGCAAGTGTCTTTTTGTTAGATTTGCGTTAAAAACATTATTCACAATTTTCACAAGAAAACATTCAAGTTAGAAAGTGTTCTGGTAAAAGTGCATGGCAAGTCCATATCTAGTAAATTAGGTACCACTGTTTCTTGCAGCTGTTATCTATGACTCCTGCTAACATGGCTCCCAATGTAAACAATCATTTTCATTGCCATACCATTGCAAGCCATACTGTGGCTTGCTGCTAATAAATCAGTTTCCATTACTGTGAATCACTTTATGGACATGCATTTTTTTTTGCTTACTAAAAGATGTTCAGAATAATTATAAAACGTCTATTGCAAAAATTTATTCTTTTTTGTGACAAAGTGAAACGAGTTTACTACGCCATTGTAAAGAAAACAAATGTAGGTTATTTTGAAGAGATAAATACCATAAATAATAGGCCTAAATACAATGCAGTGAGATTTCAGCAAAAACAGTGTGTATGTTACAAATTCACTTTATTTGTCATCGATTAGTTTTAATTGTGCATTCACACATAACAGATGCATACCTCATGCTATGGCAAGCAAAATTTTGTTTAGAAAAAGATGTATCTTTTTCTGTTACTTCTGCATCAACAGTGAATAACGAACAAACAGCCAGATTTAGTTGTTGATGGACAATCAAAATTATATCCTGTCATAAGATTATTAAATTCATTCCTGGTTTAAAATTTTTGCTCCCTATAACACAATATATGCAGCCCTTTTCACACTTGAAGATATTTATATTTATTTTTAGTGCGTCATTGACAAATGATTGAAGCCTACAATTACCAAAAATTCTTTTTCATTTGATATAATATAAAAATTAATCAAAAATCAATAAAAATAAACATTTTTAGGAATATTTATATAAGCATTTTGGTAAGATTTTTGGTGGTTAAGGATTTTCAATTAATTTGTGTGCGACTTATAATTTACGATGTAATAATTTGCAGAAAGGGTTCTTCGGAACCTCTCAAGGTTTCTGAATGTAAGTGGAAAAAGTAAGAATTTTGTTCCAGCCTTCCAAATGGGTATAGGCTGTTAGCGGTTAATTGAGCACTTCAAAAAGCCCTGCTTAAGATCTACATTACTCTTAGTTTTGTATATTTCCACCAAATATAATATTAACATTACCATGGGACTGCTCACTTCATTCATGCATCATTCAAGTGAAAGCATTGAATTTTTTAAGAATGTGGGGTAAAAACATTACTAATATGCTATTTGTACTGTAACATGCATTAAATAATAAACACTAAACTCACTCGCAATAAAATGTAAAATTTACAACTACTATAGATTTTCCGCCAACTTAACTGAAAGCCAGCCTGTCTGCCTGCCATTGTGTACTGTAACATATAAGTCGGCAGTAATTTTTGGCGCATGATGCGTACTGGCATAATAATTATTTAAGACTCTGCCTCATCTTCATGTAAAGTCACGTCACTCTGAGCGGGGTTTGAACCCAGGACAACTTGCTTTCAGAGCCAACCTGCACACCCAGAGGCAAGGGACACCCAAGGACACTGCAGCCATAGCCGTCTATGCCATTATGTCAGATGTCACGTGTCTGGTAATCACCCCCGCGCGCGACAGACGCCAGCAACGAGGCCCAGCGCTGCCCCTAAGCTTGCGGCAGCGATGCAACCCACACAACCGCCACTTCCAGCCTCCCCCGAGAGAACGTAGCATGTGCTGCTAAGGGAAGAGCTCACGTCCGAAGATACCCGACCAGCCTAAGGAAGCTGAAGGACCCACAGCCGGCTGACTATATACGTCGGCGCGTAGCCCCAAAAGTCAGTTGTATACTCAGTAGTTCACTCCACCACCTCGTGTGCTGGAGCTCTCTGCATACCGCCTTCCTCACGAAGGACCACCACTACCTTCCAGAAGCCTTTTAGACCAACGTCAAGCGACCCCCGAAGAAGTCTTCTCCCCCTTACATTCACTGCAATTTTGGTAATGACCCGAGTCCTTTATGGACAACAATAGAGTTTAGTTAGGGTAAGTTGTCATAGCTGCTAAGCTTGTTTTCTGCTCTCGTTTAGTTTTGCCCCAGGTCCCCATTACCTGGTTTAACGTAGTCTACTTCCACCGGTTTCAGTACAATTGATGGCAAGGAGATGGAACAGGCCACTGTGTCTATTCCTCTGGGGAATAAACAGGTATTTTTACCTAACCCCGTGTGCTTATTGTAGGGTGATTGCGACTTTAGACCTCGTAGACATCAAAACTACAAAGGAGAAGCAGGAGACCACGTCTTGAAACCCACTTTTCCGAAACTAGCGTAGGACTGCGGGCTAGCTACGCTTTATCGAGCACAGGTGCGTCACCAAACATAACCCAGTTGACAGCCACCCATACCTTGAACCAAGTACTCCTGTACTTGGAACATTGTAAGGTAGAGCAACAACCACTAGAAACACACACGACGAAGCGACTAGACATCCAGATCAGCTAACCCACTCCATCCACCATGTTGTACTTCACCGGTTGGAGTGACAGGACTGATTCTGGGTGGTCTAACCTCTTCTGGTTACACTTTAGCCAGGGAACTTTGTGTGGTAGAACGTAGTACCTTTCCAGTATGCCCTTCATTCATAGAAGCGGTGCAAGGTGGAGAGTTAAGAAGGCAGCTACTGCCTCTAAACCTAGTCAGTTGCGCTGAAACCCATTGCCAACTGCCTTCAGTAGCCCCTCCCCATGGGACCAAGCTCAAGCCGCCCGAAGACTGGCAAGACCTCATCTCCCAGTCCCCCCAGCCAGTACCCCTGAGCCGTGCCAGCCCGCACTTCCAGGCGCCGCAACCAACCAACCAAATGCTGTTGCCGCCCATACCAGCGATCAGCTACCCTAGGACAGGGCCCTCGTTCTAGCCAGCAGTCACTGAGCCAGAATCTACCCCAGGTGAGACACCATTACCTCTGACCGGTACTATAGAATCCTTGTCCTACAGTGATGTCACTGCCATTTCTAATAGAAATCTTGCATCATTTTTTTATAATGTTGGTTTCAAAAGTGCTCACTTTACCTTGAACAGTCTTCAAACAACATTACCCTATTTGCAGGATGTGCCTTTCATTCTGGCCAGCCAGCCTGATTTATGTACAAGTTAAGATGAAATAGACATGGAGAGGTGGCAGAATGAAGATGAAATAAAAACTAGAGTATCCTGAGAAAACCCCAAAACCACGACAGTTTCCACCAAACTCTTTACATGATAATCCCAGTCTAAAAAATTCCAGCCCACCAGGACCTGAAATTGACCCAAGGACCTAAGTCGTGGCAGGCTAGTGACTAAACCAAGACTCAACTGCGTGTCCTTCGGATGAATGTGCCACACTAATGATGATTTACAATGTATATCAAATGAATCCTAAAATGAAAAAAAAAAAAAAAAATGAAAAAAAAAAACCAACAACAACAACAACAACAACAACAGCAACAAAAACAGCAAACTTACATTTTGTACACTAGCATCATATGCTGTCGTTCCAAGAACTTCGAAGTGAATCGCAGGTGTAGCTAAGCCATGAGCAGGTTCTGCTTTGACTTGAACCACTTGCTCATGAGGCAAAATCATTCCACATTTATGACCAACACTTACTGCAGTTAGAAGATTGTCTCCTAGAGCAAATACACAGTCACACACTGTAAAATGTGTAAACATTACATTATTATAATTTATTTACTGCAATTTTAATCTTCAAGTTTTGGTATTTTGTTTTCAAAGAATTTAAAAAAACAAAACCACTAAAACTATAAAAGCATAACCATTTTTTTAAAAATACTGTTTAATAAATTTATTAAGAACAAAATATCCTGAAACATGTCACGTCAAAAAAAAATTTTAACATAGGATATTTCTTACATACGTGTGCTTTAAATTTAATTAAACTCAAAAACAAATAGTTGAGAGGTGTTGGCCCTCAAGCCAATTTTAACAAAACATTTTTTTAAGTTGAAAAAATTTTGCTTCACCTACTGTTTACATTTTGATTAAGGTACTAACAACAGTCAATCCGATAAAATATGGTTTTGGATGAATACATGGCTTCTCATCCAACAGACACAGAGGCCATAACAACCTATCATCCACTCACCGTTGAACGCATTTATGTGCCTAACTACAACAAAATAAGTACTAGTTTTCTAACAGTCACAATGATGGCAATGGAGTCTATATACACCTGTATGAAACAGTAACCTGACCTGTTTATTACAAGAAACATATACCAGCTCATACAAAACACGCAGCCTGGAAGCTATGATTCTAACATACTTTACAGAAGAGTATTATCTGGGATTGATAAGTATCCAAAATCATTAATCAGTATATTTCCATATGTCCCACAAGCTATAGCCACAACTGCAGATAACATGTGATGGCTAACAGACAGAAATAACTTCCGTAAATTCTAGATGTGGTGATCATTTGCTTTCATCATGAACGTAATATAGTGTAGGGCCCCCGCGAGCACGCAGAAGTGCCGCACAATGACGTGGCATGGACTCGACTAATGTCTGAAGGTATGCAGGAGGCATTGAAATCCGCGCCAATTTGAGAAAGGGTTGCCCGTCTGTCACGTTTAATGATTCTCGTCAGTTGTCGTTTGTCCCGTTCATTCATGATCTTTCTCCGGCCGCAGCGATGCCAAAGATTTGATGTTTTACCGGATTCCCGATATTCACGGTACACTCGTGAAATGGTCGTACGCGAAAATCCAAATTTTATCGCTACCTCGGAGATGCTACATCCCATCTCTCGTGCGCAGACTATAAAACCACGTTTAAACTCACTTAAATCTTGATAACCTGCCATTGTAGCAGCAGTAACCGATCTAGCTGCCGACCGCATCGTGTTACTCTGATTGATTCCATGCCTGTTATTAGCATACGCATGTCTATACCANGCCTGTTATTAGCATACGCATGTCTATACCAGTTTTTTTGGCTCTTCAGTGTAATTGGAGTTGAGGTGTGACTGCTGATAATTACTTGCTGGAACCTGTCTCTCAAGTACGACTTGACCCACTGAAGCAGTGAACCAGGTGGACCACAGCCGCCTAGTTTCGCACACAGTAGTGCTTGGTCTGCTTTATCTAAGGCCTTAGCAAAATAAGTAAGGCTGTAATCAATGTTTGGTAGGAGGTTAGTAGTCGTGGATCTATCCTGCATAAACCCATGCTGCTCAGCAGATATAAAAATAAAACACGGTATATGAGGGTGGACTAATTAATCAAAGCAGTTTAAAATGGATATTAAGCGGTAGCAATTCACACACAAACTGACCCCACTTTTTATTATAGGCACAACATTGGCATATTTCCATTTTCGAGGGTAAGCACCAGTGCGCAGGGATATACGGTACTGGAAATCGAACACAGTGAATTTGGTAATTTGGGCAGCACATTATTAAATGAAGTAAGGGTGTGTTGTGCCTGGACCGGCTGATTTTCTGCAATTTAGCTTTAGTACGGCTTCACACACATCTTTACAACTAATAGTTACCTGTCAAAGATAAGAACACCTACCTGTAACCATTAAACACCTTATTTTAGCTCTCTGCAGCTGACTAACAACTGGTGTTGTCTCTGGCTTCAGAGAATTCTGCATTATTATGAGGCCAAGGAATATCATGTCACTTTCCACCTAAAAAAAAACCATTATAAATGTTTATTCACATACATCAAAAAATGTCTTTCAGACAAACTTGCCTATTTTTTTTTAATTTCACTAAAAAAGGACAAAATCTAAATGTTGCGTCACATTCTTCATCATGCTCAAATTTCTTCAATTCCCGCCCAGGTGCAGTATATTGTGTATGGACATAACCAGAAACGTGAGTCAATAACTAGCCACATGGCAGATATCCATCTTACTATCTATCTCCTGTAAGTTGGCAAGATTTTGACAGTTCTAAGAAAGTAGCACAAATGATGTTATTTTGCAAATATATATCCTTCCACCTCAACTGTCCAGACACAAGAAGCTATGCTGTTTTTGTTTAAGTTGTTAATGTTTACCACAGAAAGACCACTGATATCAGCTGGTGAGTTTGGGGTTTTATATATACATGTACTTAATAAGTGAAACATTTTCTGCAATATGGAAACCTACCATATTAAAAAAATTTAATTTGTAAAAGTTTTAGTTTCAACATTTACCATTAAAACTAAAATTAATTTTGAAAGCCAATTATGCAAAATGATTTACTTAAGTACCATTCATAATGTTTTTACACAACTGTAATTTTTATCACACAAATTGCATGCAAGAAAGGCCTATATTGCATAGTTTGTACCTGTCATAGACTCATTATTATGAGCGAGTGGGTGTAACAGCACTAATTTTTAAATGAGGTATTGATAGCACACACAACCTTACTGATGTCCTTGAAATAAAATTCTATTCTTCGTGAATTCAGTGTTGGTTTTGGTGTGAGGAGGGGGAAGGTGAGGCTTGTTCTGATCACTTTTGTTTTATTTGTTTTCATTCCCACAATAGAGTATCCTATCTATTTAAAATCTTACCGGGTTGTATAAATAACTCACAGAGTCTGGCTGCAATCTGGTAAGAACATGAGTGCATTTTGATCAGTTATTTGAAACTAATGGTAATATTTATTCTAGGTTGAATGTTCCATCATGACACAAACAGTGGTAATGCTTGGAATTTGAACTGGAACAGTCCCCCTCAAAATTTTCATACCCTGATTATACCTACCTAATTTTATAATTGTTATAAATATGTACTAAGTGTTGACCACAATGAAAGATATAAACTGGTTAGCCACAGATTGACTAATTTACAACTACAGATTCGTGAAGTGACAAAATATATTTCAAGTGCATAGCAATGGACCAACTTGTCACATAGCTAAACAACAAATGAAGGCTACAAGTGTCAAAGTTACGAATCTGACGTCGCCAGATATAAGCACACACATGTACATTTATCTAAACACACAAAAAAAAACTGAAATGTAAAAAAATTAATTATTGCATCTAAAAAACACCTTACATTGCATCAGTGTGCATAAATGAATGTGGAATAGCATTAGACACGGTTTAGGCAAACATGAAGAGGTCTACATATTATTAATCAATCTAATATTAATGCCACATGAAAGCATTATAATAAATATAAAACTTAAAATATATGTGTATGAAGTTAGCACACATCTTATCTGAAACTGTTTCAGCAAATCTCAAGTGTAAGTATATATTCTTAATGCAGTGCAAGTGGGATTGAAAAGTATGATATGCCAAACATATCAAATGTCGCAAATCAATAGCATTTTAATAACTTGGACATTTTCATGATTGTGGTCTTAATATGGGTCATCCATACAACAGAAATGCTCACTTCGGTATCACAATAATAGTTGCACCATATTAGTAGATTATTTTCAGTATGTGAAAATGGTAATTATATTGTCAGCAGGCTTGAGCTGCAACCTCTCGACCCGACCTACTGTCCACCTTGCATGCCTCCACCATGAGCTTGGGGACTTAAACCCTGCAATGAATGTGATTAGGGGTGTGTAACTCAAAACACCAAATATCAACAATCTAGGCCAACAAACCTTAACCTAAAATTCTGAAAATGCCACTGAGTTTGGCTCACATAAATAAACAATAAATCCTGGGGACAGGTACCTTGGATCTGAAGATAAGGTGAGAGGGTGTGGAGTACCTCTAGGTGTAGACCTACAATTACAGTAAACAAAGGGAAGCAGGAACCAGATGAATTAACTGTCTCTTACAACACCAACAAATAAAGAATACGAGTAAGGTTTCTTTTATCAACCATCCAGAAACTCCTTAACAACCATTAGGAAGAAACAGAAATAAATAGTCGCATGGGAAAATGACTAAAATCCACTAATAAAGACAAAAAGAACAATGAAGTTCCAAAAAAATAAACATAACATTTACTATACTGTTGTCCTTTTACAATTTTCATGATGCGACGACACACTTAAGATTCCTCAGCATATACATCAACAGCCAAATACCAGAAAACAAACTCGCAAGCAGAGTTCCAAGGAAAAAAATTAATTAATTTTGTTCGTTTACTAGCAAACCAAAACGGAAAGATTTCCTGTTTAAAGTTTATAGTGAGAGAAACTAACGGTAGTAGGAGAAATTTAAGTCGAGTTACTTCAGAGTTCAAAAATGTAAAATAAAATTAAAAAGAAAACATTTACTTTAATTCAGCGCGCACCATCCTGTTTTTGACTTTTCTAAACAATTACTTAAAACACAGAGGTTCCTGCAACCTCGAAACATAATTAGACTACATTTAAACAAATAAACTATCTCGCTACATAGGTTACCTAAAACACGAGCAGGCCGCCAACCTGCACGACTCACCATCTACGCTTCTACTCTCTCATTCAAAAACTTTTCACACTAAAACCTAAATAACAAAAATTAAAAAAATTAAACCACTTATCTGGTCACATCTTGCAGAATGATTTCCGGCCTCCTCATGGCCGAAACTCAAAAACGCTGTCCCAACCGCTTATCCACGTCTACCACTCATCCCTACCATCATCCAACTACCACGCTACACTATCGCCAACCCACACTTTCCCTCACTTAAAACATGTGGTCAACTCATGTTACCCGGCCGATGACACAAGTACTCCCTCTGTCTCACTCGCATGCCCTCTCATTTCTACACATCCGGAGACCACTACTTCCGCACCCCATGCTTCAAACCAGCTGACTGTTCCCTCTCCCTGCGCCACCATCCTCTCAAAGCCAACCACTGTTTTGCCAGCACATACAATGATGTGACAGCNAGAACTAACAGCCAGTTTAGATTCCCTGTTCAACAAACTAACCTTCCCCCGTCCTGAAACACATTCCCGACAACTGCCAAGCTTGTCAAACACGCACCACGCTCGTGAAAAAAAGAAGTAAGATCTATATCCGCTCAGCTGAACTCCCTGCTAGTCAGACCACAAACAAGAAAACACTACAAATGTTCAATTACTGAAAATGAAAAGTATTCAAAATTATAAAAAAAAATTAAGTCAAAAATTAATAAAGTCAAACCAAGCTATCTTGTATAAAGAAAAATGACAGTGATAATATATCAGACATGAAAACAGCACTGAACAAAAAATAGAATAATAAGTGGTTACATGTGTTCACTATAAAAACATAGTTTATTGAAGACCAAAAACACTACACGGGTGCAACATTTAAAAGATAAAAAATTTAGATCTGATTCTGTCTTTCATGTCTTCCCTCTTGTTGTTGACACATGCAGTAGACAATGTATTTAATTCTCCTCCACAAAAAGAAGTAATTTGGGGACAAGTCTGGAAAATGTGGCGTCCTAGCTACAGGACCCATTCGTCCGATCCACCGTCTGGGGAATAACACGTCAGCAACTAGCCGAACTCTAGTGAAATGTGAGCAGGACAGCCATCATGTTGAAGCCACGCTGTTAATCGCAGAGAGAGAGGGACCTCTTTTTCCGACCGCAGCAATGTCGAAGATTTGATGTTTTGCCGGATTACCGATATTCACAGTACACTCGTGAAATGGTCGTATGCAAAAATCAAAATTTTATTGCTATAATGTATTCACGGTAACTTCAAGATTTTCTGAAGCCCTGCTAAATATCTACTTTCAGGGAGCCGATTATGTATCCTTCCGCAGTATGTAAACAAAACATTGCCATGTGACACCTGTCAAACGTTTTGTAAACAGTGCCATGTGGGAACTGTCAAATATTTTGTAAACAAACAGTGCCTTGTGGGAACTGTCAAATATTTTATTAACAGTGTCCATGTGGGAACTACCAAAATTTATTTTTGAAGAGAAACAATGCCATGTAATCTCAACTGTCATATACTTTAATAAAATTCTCTAAATGTCTAAAAAATGCTAATCAATTTAGCGAAATGTTGTAATACATACATAAAGGTAGATTGAAGTATATATCGGAACTGTTAATTATATAATTTAATTAAAGTTTACTTATTGTATTAAGATTTATTTACATATTTGCTGTAAGGAAAAAGTTAAATTTTCCATAATAAACTTTTGGAAGTAACACTCAGGTTAAAGATTTCATTGTGATAAATGGTACCGTATTTTATCGCTTATAAGTGGCACATTTTATTAAAAAAAAAAATTTATTGAAAACTCGGGGTGCTACTTATAAGTGAGAAAAATTCCTCCAGCCCCGCACTAACGTTTCATTTACTACGAATTCACGGCCCGCGGCTCGATTTCCAAACTCTTCAGCGAACAAAATCACTTTCATTTTGAAACCTGCGGTGTAGGTACATCTCTGTTCCATCAAGAACTGTCGCGCTTCTTCACTGCAACATAAAAACAACACTATGCGGCGGAAAGACGAGTCACGGCTAACATTTGGCACTGAAGAACCAACGCTAATGTGCTGCCATCTCTTGGTCTCCACAAAAAGCTTTCGAAAATAATCGATTATCAGTTGGCGGCGACCAAAATTCGATTCCTTTGCATTCTTTGCGAAGGGAATAACGTAACGGAAATATTCAAATGCCTTTCTATATTTTGCACGTTTATTTGATAAACTGCAGAAATAACAACGCTAATACTAAAATTACATCTTAACCTAGAATTATCTTGTAAGTAGAAAGAATGTGTTACGTTAGTTTTATAACCACAATTCAGCGTCTCCAATATGGCGTGGTTATACTTCTGAAAAAAACGTGCCCAAACGAACAAGATGGAGTGTACGAGTCCGCTGGACAACAACTGAAATTTATTTAATTTCAATTAATAACGGTGAAATCTTTACCCATGAGTGCTACGTAAAAATGTAAATATATAGTTTAGCAATATTAACTTTACAATTACGGCATTAAATTTATACATATTAATATTTAACCTACGAACTATTTCTTTTCAGCTATAACCAACATGTTGTCCCTTCAAAATCTGTTGTTAATTCTTACGGACTTTTAACAAATTATTAAAATTTATTGAAAAAATATACTTAAAACTTAAAACAACCAATTTATATAGTGCTTCAGTGCTAAAAGCAAGACAAAACCTTTTTCCATATACCATTTTTTTATAACCAATTGAACATGTAACTCCTAGGGTGATTTTTCAAAGGTTCTTTTCAAAAGTATCGAAGATACCGTGAATGGATTATACCTCGGAGATGTCATGTCCCATCTCTCGTGCGCCGACTATAACACCACGTTCAAACTCACTTAAATCCTGATAACCTGCCATTGTAGCAGCAGTAACCAATCAAGCAACTTTGCCAGATGCTTGTTGTCTTATATAGGCGCTGCCGACCGCATCGCATTACTCTGATTGGTTCCATACCTCTGTTATTTGCATATGCACGCCTGTACCAATTTTTTTGGCTCTCCAGTGTATAAAGTCAGTGATTAACACTTCAATTATAACCGAGATTACCATAATATAGAATTAATTGATAGGAATAGTAAGTGTAATGTAATACACAGTAGAAACACATAGTTTTATGTTGTAAATAACAGCTTTGTGTATTCTCAAAACAACAAAAATAAATTAACAAATTAAACTTACTTTTTTTTTATTATCAAGATGATCATCACCCACGAACTCAGTCACGACCTACGTGACTTGCAAAAATATCGTAGTTATACCTGCCAGTGCTTGCATTAAATATGGAATTTTTTCAAATGTTGATTTCCAATGTTCTTAATCATGAACAGTAGGGATAATCTAAGTCTCTACCCACATTAAAAACTACATACCTTTTCTCTGTCAATCCTCTGAGCGTGTAGCCACGTCAGCTGCTTGTCCAGGGCATTATATGCTACTGCAATTACTCTGTAGCCTGCCGTTGTATAAATCTCTAATGTGGACTGGAAATTGCCTGGAACTGGGTTCAACATTTACCATGCTGTACAACAATCTAAATATTTTTAATGCATTATCTTTTATCTTACATACAAATGGAAAAATCACTGAGAATGATAGTAAACATTTTCTAGACTAAGTATCAAAATTTGCACCAAAATTCCTACAAGTTTAACAGCGACTAATCTTATGCACTCCTCAAATATATTGATTTTGTTTTTCATTTCCGAACCTATGACAGTTAAATCATTATTTTCATACTATAAAAAAATTCTTAATACCCTCTAAATGTTACAGTGTCGCACTACTTGGAAAAGATGGTTGTATTTCCTATGCACTTTTGACATGTAGGTATGCTACTAGTGTAACGAGTTCACATGACTGTAAAAAAGAGAGGAAAGTTTATATTCTTTAAGTTTCTAATAAACCTTCCCATTCCCAATTACTTTATTGTGTACAATCTCCAGGGAACACTTTCAAAGTAAATTTGAAAACTATGCTGATGCATTAGTTAAGTTTTACCGCCAAAACTGCAATAGGGAAAACTGTGAAATGACATCTTTTGTGAAAAACTAAAAATAAGTAAGACATTTAAAGCACCATTTCAACTAACAAAGAACTGTTATTACCAATGAGACAGCTGTACTAATAACTGGAATCACAGAAGAAAAAATATCAAATGTTCAAAAGCAATACATATATAGGTTGTCCACTGAAATTCCATTTTGGAATTCCCTGATTTTTCCCTGTTTTCAAGGCAAAATATTACGATATTTCCTGACCTATTTTCAGGACCGAAACCTTCCAATACCATATATTTCCACAGCTGAAAGAACATCAGTGAAGTTGAATTAAATCACAATTCAACAGACCAAGCAAGTAGGACTAACATTTTATTCAGAACATCGATATTTCTTACGATACAGCTATTGACTTCACAAAAGTGCATATTACAAACACACAAATACTTTATTTTGTACATATAGGCCGCATGTCACTTGACAAAGACGTATTATTGCAAGTTCACAAACTTAAGAATTTAAACTTCAAAACACATATGCTTATAATTACAATATCCTATATTGGCACAACTACCAATTTTTGCAGAATGACAATTATTTACATTTTCCCTGCCCCAGGTGAAAATTCCCTGACTTTCCTGTCACATGATTTTCCCCGTTTTCCCTGTGGGTGGGCACCCTGATATAACATGCATATTAGGAGTGGATGTTGGAGTGCTACTAAACCAGTCAAAAATAAAATTTATATTAAAACATGACATTGGGCATCCATTAGTGAATTGCATGTGTCTTGCAATTTCACCCAATGTGTGATGTCAATCTCTCCTTGCCAGCAGGAGAATATACCAGTCCTCAATCACAGCGGTTGCTTGCAGGCAACCACTAATAAATCTTCACACAGCTGTTCCTGTCATTCGGAATGCCACCCAAGCTCGTAACACAACGCTGTGTGCGATCCTTAACTCCTCTGCCACACTTCAACATTCTTCCAATTTCCTAATGATTCAACCTAGGGTAAAGACATCCAGATGTTGTCTTGGCCACATTAGACATCAGAAAGCAACTCAACATTGTTCAACCTGAGTTACGATGTGCAGTAGCTTTCACTGCAATGATGAGCGTACACAGCAATCACACTTATACACTTTGCACATGCCCCCAGCAGGTAATGCTGCACATGCGTGTATGCATTATCATATGCGATCTTCTATGATCTCCTCATTGGTCTTTTTGTCTGTTCTACCTGTTCATTTTGCTGTTATGTTCATTTCTTCACTTTATCCTTAATTTTTGCACACCAGTATATGTGCACACATACATACATGTTCTGTTATGTACATGGTATCTGTAAATATTTAATGTAATATCTTTCAAAAAAACTTTAAATAATAAGTTTTGAAGTCATGCATTTGAAAAAGTGTGGTATGGCTTCCGATTTACCTGACAGTACAGCTTGCTACAAGCAAGAGTACACAGCCATAAACGACTCTCCTTGACTGGTAGCCTTTTTCCACAGAAAAAGCTGATGAGACAGAAAACCCAAATTCGATAATCTTCAAAAGGTTGACGCCTAGTAGCCAGCAAGATGCATAGCTGCGAGGCTGGGCGACCCAACAGCTAGTATAAGTGGCCACGCCGCCAGCTGGCGGCAAGGTGGAGAGGGATAAGTGAGGAAGGGGTTGCACTCAGCGCTCATAGCGGTGGTGAGCGAAGTTCAATGCAAAGATATACACAGCGATGTGCCGTCCAAACATCAGTTGATGCCCGAGACCTCGAGGAGGAGGTCGCCTACTGGAGTCCATGCTCCAGTACAGCAGCGAGCGCCGAAGAGTCAGAGAACTGAAGGAAGCCGCCAGCTGAGACCACCACACTGCAGAAGAGTTCCAGAGCCAGAGGAAGCCGCCAGCAAGGCCACGTCGTCGATGAGGCTCAGCTTAGACCATGAGAAGGGCCGTACAGCGGACCTAACCTCAACCTACCGCCGGAGCCATCCCCAGCACGAGCCACAATCGGCTAAGTGTCGGTGTTCATCGTTCAAGTGATGCTCAGTGTCCCGAGGCTTAACGTCCTTAGAGACCCGCAGAGGTACGCGGAGAGATATTCGTTCAGACACACATAGGATTGGTTCCCACCCTGAAGATATGTAACATTCTGGGTACAGACTCGATTTATCTATTGCCTGTTCACGACCAATAAAATAATTTGTCTGACCAATACAATTGACTGATATATTTATTAAGGAAGACGCCTATCCTAGTTAAATTCCGTTTAGCTGATTGTTTTGTAATTACTGCATCCCCCCTTTCTCAGTGGACTGGAACGAAAGGAGGGTTCACAGTCTCGAGACACCTCCTACCCCTCTCCCACCGGAGAGGACGGAAGCCACCCTAGAGTGTAATAAGCCTCCAAATTGCCCCCGACAATGCATTGCCCTTAAGGCCACAGAGAGAGATAGAACAGAGGAAAGGAGACGAAGCGTTACCCGAGGTTACAACCCTCGACCCCCAAGACAACAGTAGTCTGCAATAGAGAGGTAACTCGAACCCTACGAATCATCCTGCATATCACAGGGAGCGAGTAGCGTCAAGGTCACGTACGACTGTTGCTTGCTGCAGAGTTCAGAAAGACAATGGTCATGTTACAACACATACAAATGTATTGTAACTTTCATTATTTTTATTAATTTTAAAATTGATTTATAATTTATTGATTTACTGGGCATGACAAAAGCATGAGCCTGATGAATTGGCACACACATTAAAAGTATATTCATATATAACAATTTTTTCAATTACATAACTGTGATTGCATCCAAAAGAATGCTGGCACAGTTGTTCCTGCCATCCAGCAGTCTGTAGGGGGTATTCGACATCATTATAAACATAAAGAATAAACTTGACCATTTGAATGACAGCCTGACATTTTAGTCATTATGTGCAAAATTTCTGTGCACTGTATACTTACACTGACAATATTGTTTTACAAAATGTCCATGAAAAGTCAAATTCAAACAGCATAAAGACAACTACACAAACTTTATAAATCACTTTAATTTCAATTTTTTTATAAACACTATCAAAAATCTCTCCACCATATATCCAAATTTATTGAAAATAATTAGAGCTACAGAATCCCCATAAAACAATCTGTAACCTCATTGTCAATATCTAAATTAATTGTGGGTCCCAAAATACTTTAAATCTTCCCAATTTAGAGTATTAATAGTACTTATATGGATTTTGTAGATAGGTATTTCACATACCCTTCGGGTGACACATTTTACTGGTGAAACTGACTAAATTACTCCATTCTTCATTCAAAAAGTCTTTTGAATAGTATTAAAATGTATATTAAAAATTTATTTCCACAAGTTACATAATATAAAAATATTTTACAAAATACTTTCCTCAAGTTTTACTTACAGTAGAAACTCACTGTTAGAACCCCATTTATTAAGACCATCTCTCTTTAAAGAACCATTTTTAAGGAACCATAAAAAAATTCTGTACAAAAATTGTTGGAAATTTGAGGGAAATCAGCAGAAAAGTAAGTTATTATGCATTGGGTTTAACACTATGCTAAGTAGTGCATATCCATAAGTAGATACCACCAACATTTTGAAGTATAGGGGTCGGAGTAAGTCAAAATATGTCAAATTTTCCAAACCCTCGATTAACACCATCCCTCACTTACAATCCTATTCCTGGAAACCGTGAGGGGACTTAACAGTGGAGCTCTACTGTATTTACGTTGTTGCTTCACAAAAATTGTGTTATTGAAGTTTTGTAATTTTTGGGGACTAAGGATGTTTTTATGGCAGCACTGCCACATAGATTATTTAACAACAAGCACCTGTGTCAAATGCTTGTTATAAACTCAAAATAGAATTTTTCAACACCCCACTGACCCACTTAGAAACATGCATAACCACCTTTGCAATTAACTTGCTTGCCAAAACATATGATTCAGTGATACCAAATACTATATTTACCTGTTTCAGGTTTGCAAATGCTGCATATCTTCTCTGGTGAGCCTTTGGTATATACTGTCATATAATCTGAACCTAACATGCGGGTTATCACAGTCAAACACTGCAGCGAGGAACTAAATGGGAACTGACGCACAATACCTATTTCATGTGGAATCTGAAAAAGCAACCAATACATTTATGCAGATTCAACACAATATTTAATAGTAGTACAATAATACTAACTCCAAATACGTAATTAATTACCCTACCTGCTTTTAGAAGAAGTGCTAAAATGTGAAAATCAAATAAAGGAATTATAAATTTCACACCCCGGAATATGCAGTGTGAAACATTAAAAAAAATTATACCACTAAGAAGAGTGCAACCAACTGTTTTATATGTAGTTTAAAATCACTGGAAAGTTTTTTCATCTGCATCCATTAAACTGACAGTANAGTGCAACCAACTGTTTTATATGTAGTTTAAAATCACTGGAAAGTTTTTTCATCTGCATCCATTAAACTGACAGTAGCAGCAAGTCTTCCATTTGTTATCGAGTCTTGGCAGAGTGGAAGATGCAAGCATATGCAGTATACTGCTTTCACCCTTACTTTCAGCCCAATGTAATTAAGCATAGCTATATCTCTCTGCCACAAATAACAATTGTTAGCTGCTGGAACTATGTTGAGTGCTGCTACACATAATATCTCATAAAAAGTGGCCTCATACAATCAACTAATTTATCAAACTCGCTTACATACAGTTCTAGTGGGTTTCCTGTAAATGTGCGAAGTCCAAGCTCGTTTCTTTTGTCAAGATTTATATAACAGACTTAAAAATAACTTTTACCAGCACTGTATTCGTTGCCATCCACTTCACGTAGCTTATTTCCTTCCGACTACGTGCTTTATGCAGTTGTGGTATTTATCAGCAGTTAACCAGCACGCCGCTGACTGCAATAACACACGCACCTGCACATGACAAACTTACTTCCCCACACTGAAAATACATGCAGCAGACACGCTGAAGACATTTCAGCTGCAAGTATAGCGATTTTCTTCAATGGTAATGTCTGATGCTGCTGAGAACAGGTAATTAAAAAACATGTGAAACAATTCTCTTTCAATCATTTTTTTTAAGGTTGTTGAACATGCAATTTTACTACATCAGCACATCCCAATTTATCTACTACTACTGCTGCCAGCATGCCAACAATTTTGAGATAGTGGGGGTGTCAAGCACTGGTGATTTGTCAAAACAAACTGTCATTTCTCAAACTCACGATGCTATTTCATTTGCATCATACCACATGTAAACTTTTATTTACTTGTGTGTAGTGCTTGTTGTACTTGTATACCAATTTGTCCATTAAGACAATATTAGAGCGTTCGTTGTTGATCTTGGAAAGGAAACTGGTACAGTAAATAGACTTAAGAGAATTTGTCAAGTTTGTCGAATATTCAAGTGAATATCAGATGTTCATTAAGGAAAATAACAATGAAAACTTCTATATGCATATCCAATTACGCGCATTAAATTATTTAAAAAATAACTACACAAATGAAATTTTTAATGTTGAAAAAAATATATTTATCAAGTTCTGCAAGGATTTTATTACAGCATTTATTTCTTTGTTATGCAATCCACTCATATCGCTATTTTTCACATGTACCCAAAGGAAAAATTTGGGGTATGAACACCCAACTCTGTACAAAGAGTACCGTATTTTATCGCATATAAGTCGCACATTTTATTTAAAAATTTATATTGAAAACTTGGGGTGCGACTTATAAGTGAGAAAAAAGAAAAATTCCTCCAGCCCCGCACTATCTTTTCATTTACTCCGAATTCACAGCCCGTGGCTCGATTTCCAAACTCTTCAGCNAATTCCTCCAGCCCCGCACTATCTTTTCATTTACTCCGAATTCACAGCCCGTGGCTCGATTTCCAAACTCTTCAGCAAACAAAATCACTTTCATTTTGAAACCTGCGGTGTAGGCACATCGCTTTTCCATCAAGAAACTGTCGCACTTCTTCACTGCCACAACATCAAAACAATACTACGTGCGGCGCAAAGACGATATAAGAGAGAGACGTGTAAGTCACGGCTAACATTTGGTACTCAAGAACCAACGCTATCTCTTACACTCCACAGAAAACTTTCGAAAATAATCGATTATCAGTTATTGAGCAAGAATCGATTCCTTCTGATCCTTTAAAAATTNTGTAGGCACATCGCTTTTCCATCAAGAAACTGTCGCACTTCTTCACTGCCACAACATCAAAACAACACTACCTGCGCCCCAAAGACGATATAAGAGAGAGACGTGTAAGTCACGGCTAACATTTGGTACTCAAGAACCAACGCTATCTCTTACACTCCACAGAAAACTTTCGAAAATAATCGATTATCAGTTATTGAGCAAGAATCGATTCCTTCTGATCCTTTAAAAAATTTTTTTTCTGTTAAGGATTGTGAAGGAAATTATGTAACGGAAATATTCAAATGCCTCTGTATATTTTGCACGTTTATTTAAAACTTACAAAGATAAACTGCAGAAATAATGGTTAGGTTTTTGCTTTTTAACATAAATCGTTAGAAGTACTTGAAATATATAAAAAGAAAGCTCGATAAAATTTTTGTCATAAAAATATTACTTTAAATTAAATTACATGTTTATAAGTTATTTCTTTTTTCCAATAAATATATAAACTCCGGCAGTCAAGACTGCATCTTGAGCACTATATCAGAACATTCCAGATGAACTACGTCCAACAAACTTGCGGCGCACTGTGTCTGCACTGTACGCTTGGCAACACCGCTTCCTTGCAAGGAGACAGCTGCCACATGACCTTCACCAAGGTCACGTGCATCAGCCACATGTGGCGCAGGCCGTGTTGTACAGGATTTACAACAACAAAGAGCACGACCTATAAACAATAAATATAATATTTTTTTTTTAACACCCTTTGAAAATAATGGTGCGACCTATATGCGATAAAATATGGTAACTACCGTATTCTATGTAACACATATACTCTACACAAACAAAGAACTACATACAAAAATATCACTCAAACGTAGATAATGAATGAAGGAGTCAATAAAATCACAAAATTAAATAATCCTATAATCACTATCGTGCCATTAACTGAAATAGTACAATGTGCTATCACGACAAATCTAGTACAATTTAAATTTTGAGTTTGTACATGCCAATTTGCTGATGACAAAAATCTATGAAAGGATAACTCTACATTTTTTATTGCCACTGTTTATCAGAGCTTCAGCTAGCAAAGCTTTATAATAAAAAAATTAAATCAGATGAACACTTATTTTGTACTTTTGTTCATACAATATAACTTTCCTTCACTTTTTACTTTCCTGTACATATTTTGCAACCATTTTTATCGGTCCCTTTAACAACGTAAAACTGATATTTCTGCTGTGTTTTTAATCACAGAAAAGTATCTTTACACAAAAAACTGCATTTCCCATTGCTAGGGGTGGTAGGATGAATAAAAAAAAATTACCTAATAACCATCGGCCAGAAATGTATTGCTAATTTCCTATACTGGTTATGTGTAGTCAGTCAGCAAATGTCTGAACACAGATACTGTCAGTTGCAGCAAACACCTGTTGTCTGTTTACAAGTAAAAGTGGGGCAGTGGTTAGACTACTCGCCTCCCACCACTGCGAATTGGGTTCGATTCCCAGCAGGGTCGACCCAGATTTTAGCTTGTGGGAATTGTGCCGGATGATGCTGCTGGTGGGCAGGTTTCCTCTGGAATCTCCCATTTCCCCGCCCTTACATTTCGGCGCCACTTCATACTCACCTCTCTTCACCCTCATTGGCTCGCAAGACCTCAATGTTAAGAGCTGCCCAAATATCATCAATCAATCAATACAGGTAAAAGTGTAATATATTGTAAACTGTGAAACATCATAATGTAACCTCACTGAGGTTGAAGTCAGGGAAACAAGATTTTTTTTGTACAAGCTGATGAATGTCAATAGCAGGGAAGCCTACAAGGCTCTACAGTGAACATTTTCTTAAAGTCAGCCTAGATTACTGTGAAAAGTGTTTCAGTCTGTCTAATCATAAGTAGTTTAAACTTGCAGAGTTTTAATTTTTTTACAGAATACATATGAAATATCTTATAATTATAGCACAATAAACCATTACGTATTTAAATTCAACATAACAGTATTCCCTCACAGATTTTAAAAGACTTTCACAATTGTCATAAAGTGACTTCACAGAATAAAATATAGGCACTTACATTGGCCTGTCACTCTGATACGAGGTTATAAACTGCACTAAAGGAACATTTTACGGAATTTTTCTTCATTTCCTACATATCTCCAATCAGCATCCATGTTCTTTAAAAGCAGACACTTAATATTACGGTACTTCTAAAGTTAGTGTACAACAGCAAGCTAAGGCACTGCAACAAAAAAGACAAAGCATATAAGATGCACTCGTGCACAGGTAGCAAAATTCTGCTACATTTTTTGCATAATGTAATTAAGTACCAATGACTTTTTATAAGCGCACTTAGCCTAGTAACTTCCTTCACTCAGCTACTTAAAAGAGGAAGTACACAGACATTGTTAATGAGCACACAGAGATACATTAAATCAAGAAGTATGTTAGTTTTCATAAACTCCACTGCAGTCCCAGAAAGTCTTCTTTTACAACCCACAAGTTTTACAAGCATGCACATAGAAATTATTATTTACTACTGCAAAGAGAAAGCTAATGCACACAGATGACAGCATGCAAATAATTATGAACAAAGAAATCTGGAATGTGGCATATCTAAAACACAGAACGTATATTTTATGTACAGTATTTACAATAATACTAGTGTGTAGCATATTTGCAGGCTACACAATACAGCAAGTCTCATGGAGAAAAAAAAAAAAAAAAAACACAACAAGCCCAATAAAATATTTTTGAAAAGTGAAATTCATACATACAGCATAAAACATTTTTTGATGATATAATTCTATGCCGTTATCAATGATACAATGTATGAAGAGAATATACATTTTATAATATTAATTTCTCCAAACCATGAATGAAAATGGTCTATTTTACATATATGTTTAGAATGTGAAAATTTTTTTACCAATAGTATGCACTTTCCTTTCACCATCAAAGCATCACACTGAACCTAAAGAGATGACCAGCCCACATATCAAACAATCAAGAGGTCAAAGATGAATTTTTGGTGTTACATCACATCAAACTGCTAAGCTCAAAGCTAAAATTTACAAGTCCATGCCTACAGTTCAGGCGGAAATGTCACTCGTATGAACATCTAGCCACAAGTAGACACTTTATAAATTACTGCCACTGACAACCCTCTTGGTAAGAAGCAGCCCATGCCTGTTGCAAACACCCAAAAACTTCTGCACGATTATCGAAGACAAAATAATTTAGTGGTAAAATTATTATTAGATGAAAATATTGAAGTAGTAAACAAAATCATTTTACTTTTTCGTTAAGTATTACATGGACCAAAACTATCCCCATGGATGACTCATGTTAAACACAACCCTCTATGTTGAGGTCCATGTTTCAATCACAGGCCCCAGTTACGAGAAATTTTTCACATGAAATATCTCGCGTGAGATTGTGGCAGACAAATCCATGGTTTTATTGGGATACTCCCTTTTACACTCCCGTCTTTTTTCAGCTGTTGCTGCTCCCATCCCTCCTCTCAACAGCATCTGTCACTTCATTTGTTCTTTGGGCTGGTTGGCATAAGGTCCTTAGTTTACGAGAAAAATGACATTACAGCAGATCAAATGACATTATGTTGTCGGTATTTGTGATACCCTCACGTGTGAAAAATGCTTCATCGGTCCACATCATGTGACTGACGAAATCCTGGCCCGCTTCATGTTGTTGCAAAAACCACTGGCAGAACTGTACCCAGCCAAGTGAGATCAGCAGGCTGTAGATGCTGCGTCCCAGTAATCAGAGCATGTGAACTCCATGGTCTCTTTGCAGTACCGCGCTCGGCTCGTTCCCTAGCCAAATGCCTTATGACTGACAAATTAGTTGCCACATTTCCACATAACCTCACATTTATTAAATTGGAATACCACATGTTTGCTCTAATGGTTTTTGGAGCTTTCATATTGTTTTTCTCATAAATGAAGGGCCTTTGCATTTTTACCAAAGGATATTTTCTGCTTAGTTTTGATTACAGATTAGTGTGGTGCAGTCTGTATTCCTGAATTACTTGGCATTCTGTACAAAACCAGAAACACTAACTTCAGCGGCTACAAATTTAAACATTACACTCTCAATGCAAAGTCAAAGTGTAGAAATATTATTTTTAATTTGCTGCCAACTTAACTGGGAGCTTGCACGCCAACGCGTACTGTAGCATATACATACAGTTAAAGTGCAGTGATTTTTTAAAGGTTCATTTTAAAGTGCTTACTTTACCGTGAACAGTCTTTAGCACCAAACAGCCTCCTATCATTCTGTTGACCCTACCTCAAGACAAGAACAACATGTACATTTATAAATTTCTTGAGTCATAATTAGAGATTAAACAAAACCTTGTTAAATTTAAAGAATTTGTCAACTTCCTAACCTATTTAAAAAAATAATATACCCTGAAATGTTTTGCTCACAATGCCAAATAGCATGTGCATTACATCAAAAATAAATTAATGGTTGATGGGCAACACAAAAATGTTTTTTGAAAACTGAACACAAATATAAATATTTTTATGAATAATATTTTTTTGTCAAACTAGAGTGTTGTTGTGTTATAGCCATTTTTGATTTAAAAAAAGCAGATTTAACAGCAAAAGCAAAAACTTTATTTTCAAAATTATAAAACTGGTTTTGTGGAAACCTAAGTTTTCATGGGTCGCAATGTTGAATAAGCGAGATAAAAACAAAAATATGTATGCNTTTTGAAAACTGAACACAAATATAAATATTTTTATGAATAATATTTTTTTGTCAAACTAGAGTGTTGTTGTGTTATAACCATTTTTGATTTAAAAAAAGCAGATTTAACAGCAAAAGCAAAAACTTTATTTTCAAAATTATAAAACTGGTTTTGTGGAAACCTAAGTTTTCATGGGTCGCAATGTTGAATAAGCGAGATAAAAACAAATATATGTATGAGAAAATTTTTAATGAAAATTACACTGCCTGACAATAAAAACAGCACATACAAAAGGATGCATCGGATGGTACTGAAAAGTTATAGAGGGAGTGATACAGATGAGTAATGCACATGATCACAAAAACAGAACGGCAGAACAATTACATATGAATTTGTGGTACCCCATCCAGTTATCTTCAATACTGTGGCGCACCGCGATACACGCTGCAAGTCCAGCGGATGCTGGATGTTGTCTTGAGGCAGACGGGCTTACACTTGTTGGACGTGTGTTCTAAAACCAGGATACTGTGGTACAGCAGCGGTTGGCATTTCAACTGGTTCTACTCAGTTGGGAACGTGTCAGGGGTGCAGGCTGGCCGTGGTACTGTTTGGACACGACGGAGGTAGTTTTGGACGACCCGTACCATGTGCTGTCGGGCATTATCTGGCTTGAATATTGCATCTGTAACTCAGGCCTGAAATGGGAGCAGATGGGCAGGAGTAGGATCTCAACCACATACCACTGGGCTGTCAATGTTCCACGTAACACGACAAGAGCAGATCGGCTATCGTAGGCTATGGCCTCCCAGACCCTAATGCCTGCAGTGGGGGAAGTGTGCCACTCGATAACAAGATTGGGATTGTGGCAGTCAATAGAAGCTCTCCAAACCCAGGAGCAATGATGATCATACCCCATAATGAAGAGACACTCATCACTAAACGCCATGCATTGTTCTGGCCTGGCACTACTGCTGTTGCAGAGTCAAGACTGAATGGAAGGGGAGCTTAGTGTGGTTCTGCCTCTAGAGATGGCGTTGTTTGTCAGTTGCAGAAAGTGTCATTCCCGTAGGTAGGCAACCAGCTTTGCATAGTCTGTAATGTGCTTATGTACTAATTAAAATGAATGAATAACAAACTCCATTTAATTTGGTTGAAATCGTTTCAAAAACAACACATTCATGTTCTAATAATTACGCATGCATTTTTTTCTGTAAGATTTATTTGACGAAATGAAAATGTTTTCTTGGTGAATGGTGAAATTTTAATGACTAAATTAGCTCATTTTATTTACCGTAAAAGTGGGGCCATAATGATAACACTACATGAAATACTGCAAGATAAATTCAGTTAAAACAATAATTTTCTGTAACTGTAATTTATTTTGCCATCATCAGTTATCATTATAGTAAGGTTACCATGTAACTACAAATATTTTCAGTAATAAAAGGTCATGTATTATATTTGTATCTTTCAAATAACAAAAATATTATATTGGGCTCCTACACTACACACAAAAAAAAATTCTTGAGTTTTTTATTACCTTAGCATTTTTTCCACCAAATATTACTTCCCAACAAATATCTTGGTTCTCCTAAAACCAAATCAATGCTTAGTTTAAAAAATTGTTGTAAATATTACATGAAAATTTGAAGATACCTTCAGTTAATACAGACTAAATCATCCAACTTAATATAAATTGATTATATTGGAATATAATACTATAAATATCAAATGTTTCAAATGGCAAGTAGTACTTTACAAATTTTATCCATATTTACAGTTTTTGTTAGTCATGCATGGCGGTGTTAACAGAGAAGGTTAGAGCAACACAAAGCTTGACAGTTCACATGCATAAACCATATGAATGGGAAATGGTTTGAGCTAACAATATGAAACCAGCACGTAGACTAACAATGTTATGTTATCCTAAAACCATTTTAGAAAAAATTAACCAACAAAGAGCAAAATATTTTTTTATTTAAGGTTAATGTATTTACAATTATATGGAATCATATTTTATGCTAAGTATCTTACAAAAAGAGTTACTTATTAGAGATGGGTCACACTGGTTGTTAGATGCTTTGATACCACCAGTTCTTTGTGGAATGGGAATTGTCAATACTAACCAAAATTTCAAAATTTGAATCTGAACATTTATAACTGCAGTACATGTGGCAGCGTGTGACTTTTATCTTAAGTGTAACTTTCTGTGAAAGAAAAATTACTATACCACTGTTTATCTAACATAAAGGAACATAATTTTTTCAGAGGGTCAGTTTGAAACATTTAATTAATAGTGAACCACTTACACTAGTGGAAATGCATTTAATAACACCCCATATGAATAAAAATATCTGCCCCAAAGTTGGTGCACAAGGAGGTGGTGTGTGGGACTGATCAAAACATCAAGCCAATGGGACAACCAAAACATTTAATGCAACACATAGAGTATTAAGGTGTCCACCTTAATAAGGAGTGTAACCACCTCAAATGGTCACACATGCAGCAACTCTGGCATGTATAGGCTGTTCACAGTAAAGTGAGCACTTTTGAGGTCCTAGTTACTTTTTCCTTTCAGCCATTTTTTATCCTTTAACAACCTTTTTTAAGTAAATATCGCCATGTAAGTAATAAACACAGTGTGTATATTCTACCACACTCGGAAGTTAGCGTCTAAGGCTAAAATAAAATATATTTATTGACTATTATTCCAAATGAGAGGGCTTTCAAAAGTGCTCACTGTACCGTGAATAGCCTATTAACCTATCATACAAATGCTGAATGCCTCTCTGGGGTACAGTAACCCATGCTCACTGTACTTCTTGGTGTAGCTGGGCAATGGTTGTTGCCAGGGCTGGGCTGAATGTCAGGCGCCATCCAGTTATATCCCACACATGTTCGATGAGGCTGAGGTCTGGAGATCTAGCAGGCCAGGGTAACGTGTATACCGTCTAGAACACGCTGTGTTGCCCTAGCAACATGGGGACACATGTTATCGTGCTAGAAGATTGGTTACTGATGTGTGTTGAGATATGGCTGGAGAACTGGATTGACAATGTCACGGATCTAAGACACACTCGTCATGTTCCCCTGAATGAACACCAAAGGCAATGAAGATGTGTAGCTTATGATCCCCTTACCACAATCCCAGTCGTGGGTCTGGTATGGCAAGGGCGAATATACAATGGAATGTTCCGCTCACCAGCACATTTACAAACGCAAACACAGCCAATCCTTTGTCCAGAAGAGAAATGACCCATACAGAACACTACTGTTATCCATTCGCATCTCCAAAATAATCTCTCCCAACACCACTGGAGATGTTTACAACAATGAGCCAGTGTCAGGGGTAAACGTACCCAACGAACAACCAAACATAAACCTACCTCCACCAATTGATTGTTTATTGTTTTTTGCAGACACATGAAGAGCTACAGTGGAACTGAAGCACATGCGGTTGATGTTCTGTCAGTCAAGACGGCCCGAACAATCCTACTGTCCAGACGCTCAGTGCAATGATACCGGTGGGGCTAGGCGACTGTGGCAACTCTCTTATCGCCTATCTTCTACGCCACCCACGGACCACTGACACGTCACACCCCAAGTGAGGGGCAATTCTGTGGAACACCCAACCACCCTCTCGAAGTCCCACTATACAGCCATACTCGAACTCACTTAACTGTTCAATTGATGCATGCCATCATTTTCCAGACATTGCAAATACACACTGTGATACACACACAATGGAACTGCAGAAACAAATTCACTCATGTTGTCAGAAAAGCTGCAATAAGACACTTGGTCTAATGGCTGCAAAAACCAGTGCAGACTAATAGTATCCTTGTGCTTATGATCAGAGTGCCCTCTACACACAAGCAGTTTGAATTGGACTATGTTTATTAGGGGTTCTTCAATGCATTTACACTAATGTATATACACCCAGAACAACGCAACTTAAGTACTAAAGCATAGGTTGCAGTTTAAGTTATATTTAACGACAGCAAAGCAAATGTTCAAGTTCTAGGGCACTGACACACTCTGAATTAAAGATGCTCCGTACAAACCTTGGAAACTGGTCTAACAACTGTTGGTGCAAGATGCTCAAACTTGCACGTGTCTTCAGCCGACTCAAGAAGTTCCTGGAAATTGAAATAAACTAACTGTATATTGATCTCAGCTCTTTTTGCAATACTGATAATAAAAACAATCTTGGAGGAAATTGTTATATAAAAAATAGGTTTAAGTGGCAGTTAATTATGATGAGATCCGTTCCTCACCACCCGTTAAAAAAGAGTATATCGGGCTATTAAATACATTTTTTACTATCTAAAGAATTTATTAATGAAATTAAAACTTTTTTTTTTAACTTTTTCCTCTATAAAACATTTAAATGTATGTGATATTACCTATTCAGCAATTTAGGATCTATTAAAAGAGAAGAGCGACCATGAACACCATGTTTTATTACTCTACATACTCAATGGTGTATGGAAAAAGTCATTAATAAAATATATCCACCCAGACTATATATTTAAAACCAACTAAGGTTTTAAAGTTGACTAAATCTATCTCCCATACATCCTTCCCCCCTACCCCCAATTCCCTCTTTCTCTTGCTCCACAAATGCAGGCAATTCTTTGTGGTGAATAAATGTTATAGTGGTAACCAAGTTTATTATTAACATTTAGAATGTGCATCAAGTTCCTTACTCAGGACATTTTGCCTTTGATTTCAGTGAAGGAATTTTTATTTAAATGTGTTTTGAGCCTCACTCTTAAGGCATTGTTACTGCAGCACCAACAAAAAACCACACAACTGTAAGTTTCAAAATAAACTGTTACATTAATTTCCTNAAAAAAGGGGGGGGGGGACAGAGCAGTACCAAATGTCGAGTTAAATTACTCTGGTGTTTATGGACCAGGTGCAAAATTATCTAAACTTACTAAGCAGGAAAACTTTTTAAAAGGTAACTTCTTAAAAAGGTTTCACTTTATACTAAATAAAATTATTAAACTGTATGTATTGCTGTGCTATCTTAATGGGTAGAACTTTTTCTTACCCAACCTGTTGACTGGAACATTAAAATGTCTAGAGGATCACCAGACAATGCTCCATTAATAAAAGTGAGAGAATGACACGTGGCAATAGCTGCAACAAGCAGTGATGATGGCGAGAGATCTCTTGGAGAGGGAACCACTTCCGAAGAAAACGTGCCATTTTCACAGACAAGAATGCCCAACAAATCCAAGCCTTCCTCTGTCAGTGTGCCAGTCTAAAACCAAACAATTTGTTAATTTAGGTTTCTAAAACATAATAAATCTATAAATATTATTATAACATAATATCCATTTGGGGGAAAAATGTTTTTGAAAGAGCACCAACAAAACTTATTTTCCAAATCAATAACTAACTCAGTTCTTAGTGCTAAAATAGTTTACTGTATTCAAGTTCCTGGCAATGAGTTCATACACTGTGTGCAATTTTTTAAATTTCATTCCAACTACACTGAGGGGGAAAATAATCAGGAAACAACCCACTTTGCAGAAACACTTTCATTTTGCCTTTCTATGAAAAACTTTCTGAACATGGAAGAAATCTTCAATTCAAAAACAGGGAGGATTATGTTTTTTATATTCACGTATGTGTGATTTGTGAGCACATATTCACAGTCATCATTTCTCCCTTCACCTACTTGCCTCCCAACTAGGTGAACCAGGTTCGATTCCTAGTGGGGTCACTGTCGAATTTTCAAACGTGGGAATTGTGCCGAACAATGCCGCTGGTCAGCCGGTTTCCTGGGGGATCTCCCCCAAGGAGATGTGGGCCAGTGAGTAAGGGCAATTAGTCGTCTGTCCGACCTTACGCCATCAAGGCTGTTTCACAAATACCAGGGTGCACTATGTTTCACATATTTTGGACTGCTGATGGTAGAACTGAACATATCATATGGGGCAATGATTTTGGGGCTTAGTTCGGAGTGGGTTGCTGTTCTTTTATTTTCATAGTAAATGTGCTCAGACAGACACGAGCTTTTGTAAAATTACATGTTTACCAAGGATGTTGTTACACATTGACTATGATACAATCGCAAAGTGCCGTAATGTAACCCCTTCATTCAACTGTGTGTGTATTTTGTGTTTTTCAAAATTCATTTAACTGTATATAGTAATATTATTTCACAATGTTCACAAAACTACAAACAGTCTCGTAAGACTCGTTGATGCCAAAAATTAAGTTTCAAACACAGCATACCGTAGTTTCCAGCAAGCACAAATTCCATTTTCAGTTGCTTCTCACGGGAAAATCAGAGGATTTATCTAATATATAAAAAGTTATTTTAATCTTTAGAACTCTTCTGAATAAAATAATACAACAGGAAGTATTGTATAGTGATGGGCGAGTTTGATTTTTACAGCTTCAAGTCGAGTCAAGCTGTATGAAACTCGAGTCGAGTCGTGCGGATTCCAGTACAAAAGTTTTTAGTTAAAATCGAGTTTGCACCATTAACGTAAATGTGTATCAATGTACATGGGTATAACATCCGCCCCTTATAACTTCCTCCCCCTCTTATAGTCACAGTTTGCCAAAAAAAATGCTTGGGACTACTTTCTACCAATAACAATAATTCTTTGCCANTCCCCCTCTTATAGTCACAGTTTGCCAAAAAAAATGCTTGGGACTACTTTCTACCAATAACAATAATTCTTTGCCAGGGCGAGTGATTCACTCTCTTCTTCCCTCTCGGCAATGAAGGAATGACTATGGTAGGGATGGTAATGATAGCGGCTGATAGAAAAAAAAGATAACCGTTAGTGGGGTAAAGTGGGAGGGTATCATTCAGGCTGATGTCAGCACGCCGCCCTCAGTATGCTGTCGGGTAAGCGAACAAGTAGTCTAAATTTAAAAGGTTTGTTACCTAATAGTTATTTCTAAAATACATGATTTTAAAAACAGTAATAAGANCAAGTAGTCTAAATTTAAAAGGTTTGTTACCTAATAGTTATTTCTAAAATACATGATTTTAAAAACAGTAATAAGTTGAGAAAAGTAATAACAAGTTTACTGTTGTGCATGCGTATTTCTGCTGAAGATGTGTAGTGCCATGAGACAAAGGGNTGAGAAAAGTAATAACAAGTTTACTGTTGTGCATGCGTATTTCTGCTGAAGATGTGTAGTGCCATGAGACAAAGGGTTTCCATGTTTAAACACAGTGTGTCCTATGGTTGGAAGTATTTGTGTCATGCTGAGACTGTACCTGCCAACATTGATAAGGTTCCCGTTATCTGATGTCACCTGGCAGCAANGATTTTAAAAACAGTAATAAGATGAGAAAAGTAATAACAAGTTTACTGTTGTGCATGCGTATTTCTGCTGAAGATATGTAGTGCCATGAGACAAAGGCTTTCCATGTTTAAACACAGTGTGTCCTATGGTTGCAAGTATTTGTGTCATGCTGAGACTGTACCTGCCAACATTGATAAGGTTCCCGTTATCTGATGTCACCTGGCAGCAANAAGTATTTGTGTCATGCTGAGACTGTACCTGCCAACATTGATAAGGTTCCCGTTATCTGATGTCACCTGGCAGCAAAGTGGAAGCGCTTCGCTGGGAAGCAAAATTACTCAAGTCACGAATATAACACCCATCAAATTTTATCACAACCAAACATCAAAAACGTCAACCAAGTGTCAAGGCATGTAGCCGAGTTATTGATTTCATTCCGGCGCAACTTTAGCGGTTTAATAATGTAAAATTATTAGGTGCGAATATTTATTATTTATCACCTAAAAGCACAGCGACTCGACTTGCATGCTCAGTAGCTCAATGTCTGCTGTAAAAAAACTAGACTTGAATACGAGCAAGTCATCTTTGTTGACTTGACTTGATTTTTCAAGACCCGACCCATCACTAGTATTGTACCAATGACCAGTCTTTGACGCCAGAAACTAAGTTCAAACAGACAGCTAAGCTTTCGGCAAGCGCAAATTCCATTTTCTGTTAATTAATGGGACAATTACTTACGC
Organism: Clitarchus hookeri; assembly: GCA_002778355.1. Lineage (NCBI taxonomy): Eukaryota > Metazoa > Arthropoda > Insecta > Phasmatodea > Phasmatidae > Clitarchus > Clitarchus hookeri. The sequence goes on from NQII01006056.1 coordinate 114,697, forward strand.
TTAGGTTTAAATACATTCAATACCCAAACTTGAGATAGTTACTCAAAATACCAAAAATCCTTGAAAATACCATTTAAACCCTATATTTAATGGAATAGGGATAGAGAAAATAACAGCCTGTTAATCAAGCATTACAAAAGCAATTACATAATAATGCAATACATTATTTTAAAAACACTTCTGCACGTAAATTTTTTTTCTTACCTTATCAAAACAAACTACTTTTACTTTTCCACAAACATTAATTCTTGGCGGTGAGATGCAAAATATGCCTAACTTTTTGAGCCTGTTTATAGAATACACAATCCCAACCGTCATAGCTGCAGGCATTGCAGGTGGAACGACAATGGTTATGATGTCCAATGTACGGAGAACCAATGATTTCATATCGGCCTGAAAAAAACAACACGAAAAACAGACCATGCACTTTCCCACAATAGTACAGTGAATCATTTGTGCATTAAAGTGGAACTAAAAATATAATGAAAACCAACTGACTGCACAATTCAAGATGCTGCAATAAATAAGTTAAAACTAGCAACAAGCTATTAAAAACTATTGAAGAAAGCTCGTAGGTTGGTATTTGATGATGAGTAGCACTGAAATTATGCATTTCCTTGGAGAAAAATCCTGGTTCTCCGCGAGCAGACACACAAGGCGTTAAGATATGCTGCACTTGCCATGCAGTAAACAGATGCAGTACACAAGTTGTCAGGAGAGGTTTCTTTTTAGTTTGCTGCACAAACTATGAACTTTGCCAAATACAACTACACCACAGGGAACATGATGCTTTCATTGGCAAGTGAGCTCCTTGTTGACAATTGCTTCCTTGGCCAGCTCATAGTCCTGACCACTATCCTATACAGCTTATGAACTGCAATACAGTACAAACTAGCCAAAGAACCTAAGAGCAGGCTCAAAGCCAGGTCAATAGTTCATTGAACATCCTTGGGATATGAAACATTTCCAGCCTGTAAAACTCTTCAAATTCCAGTGTAAACACATTGAGTCTTCAGTATTCTCACAGCGAACTATGTAAAGCCATTTTTGACTTACTGTTTTATTTAAACAGTTAGGAGAGTGACGACTACTAGCTCAACTGACACGCCAAATAGAAAAAAGCAATGTGGAAATTTAAAAAGGGAGCTTGGTAACCAATAACATTAAACATTTTTAGGAAAAGCATTCTTACATTTCTTTCCTCTCATTACAATAGTTACAATTTTCATGCTTTTGTAAGCACTTTATGGTCTGAATGGTGTTGGCATACTTGGTAAAATTTTTCACATCAAAGCAAAGATTACGAAAGTCACTGTGCTGTCATGTTACTCCCTTGTATGTAATATGGGTTATATACTGAGACTGATGTCAGTGCAGATGTAGCGCTGACCATAAATCCACTAGGCACAGAACACATACAGANGTAGCGCTGACCATAAATCCACTAGGCACAGAACACGCACAGAACACATACAGAAAAAAAAATTCAACTTTGTGTTGGGTGTAGCATGTGTGTTTAAACAAGAGCCATGAACCATTAACATCTCAATATCAATGTGTGACAAGGCATTAATCTTACTCTCACCCTATAAACAGTATAAAACACTCAACTGTGTAACCAATAAAATTAAGACAAAAGAACTTATTTAAATAAAACACATTTATCAAAATTAATATGATTCATATTTACCAAGGCTTTTTGATAAATAAAAACAAATTATTGCACATTTATGTCACCTTTTTTAAACAAATAAATATTTAGTTTCGACAACTATTAAGAATTGGTGTAGCATATCACTTTAATTTTTGTTTGACTAATTTTTGAATTATTTGCCTGATAATGCCTAGTAGTGCCTGGGTCGAGTTAAAACTATAATTAAATGTTCTGATTTCAAAATTTTGCCACCCAAAGGAAAACTTATAAGTTTCTAAGATTTTAATGTCTAGCTTTAATTGTTAGAAACAGTTAATTCTTAATGGGGCGTGGACTTAGGTGGTGATGTTTTCACTAAGCAATTAGAATAGTAAATAAAACATGCAGTGTGAGTTCATTGTGCCTTGAACAGATGCAGCATATTAACCAAGCTCGGTTAACAGTATCTTATACTTGGCAAGGAAATAGGGGGGAAGAATTTACATTTTTATTTTCCTCTTATTATTTCAAATTATGCTTCTTTTGGCTGTTCTCAAGATTTTATGTATCCACTTTAACCACTTAACACGTATTTGGCCTTTGAATTATTCCAAAAATACGAGAGCAGCTTCCCGCATGTTCCTCTTACCAGTCCGGTCAAAGAAACTCTCTCCCCCTTCCCCAGTTCAAAGGCAACGCTCGGTGCAACGTCCTTCAAAAATTGTAACTGACTTTTACTAGAAACAACATATTAATGTGAAACTTGTCACAAAAGCTCAAATTCAAAAATAAATAATATTGAAATTATCTTCCTGCACATTAAATAGTAAAATAAACAATTAATGTAATGTGTGGCATAAATCTTAACTGCTGATAGACTCGCACATACTTTCGAACAATATATTACATATAGAGAACTTGTATCCACAAAATATGTACAAAAATTACTTATTTTTAACTTTACGAGATATCGTTTCTTTTACATTATTTTTAAATACTTAACATTAATTTAAAACTGAAAATTAAATTGCTGTTTGTTTTGATTTCTAAGAGGAACAAATGTTACAGATGACATCATTAAAAAAATATATGAGACACATCGGTAGGGCAATATCTGAAAACGTGGAAATACTATTTTTTTAAAACTTAAATATATATTTTGCAAAATTCTTCTACCACTACCTGTAAAAAAAAATACTTAAAACAATGATTATAATTGTACCTCTAGGATTTCATAGATTTACCAACTACACACAATTGCACTACACAGGTATTACATATATTTACCATGATGGGGCAAACCATATCAATCAATTCTTTACTTCGCATAGCCTGATACAACCAAAACACACATGTAATTTATTTCTGTAATTTTTTGTATGGAAGAGATATAGTCAGGTTGGAATCACAAAGGTTTTGTATTCCATTGGATTATTTTCACATTTATTTGTCTCTAGTTCGCTGCCACATGCATGCCATGTTACTGTGGCTGCAGCGCAATCAGTTTGAATACTAGCAGCTTGTACAGAAATACTGTTGAATATTAGCCTCTGATATATTTAAGTTTAATCCTGGCTATACGGAGAGTCGCGNTTTGTACTTATGGTTAAGTATGTATGTATCCCCAGATTAAGGGGGAGTATTGATGTATGTATGCCTGGATTAAGGAGGAGTGTTGAATATTAGACTCTGCTATATTTAAGGTTAATCCTGGCTATACGGAGAGTCGCGGCTATTGTCCGAGGCCATGCAGTTGTTCAGTCTAGTTCATGATGGCGCTCTCACAGCATGTCGGTCGGTTGCAGTGATGTCGTGTTATAATCCAAATACATCTGTTATACTCCACTCCAGTTTATTATTTGTCTTCCGTGTTTTTCTANATGTCGTGTTATAATCCAAATACATCTGTTATACTCCACTCCAGTTTATTATTTGTCTTCCGTGTTTTTCTACAAATACTCGCATCAAAATGAACATCAACATCTCTTCATAACTGCCAGACCCCCACAGTTAACTCACGGGTTGATCACTAGCCTCTAAATTACAAGGTCTTAGGTTGGATTTCTGGCCCTAGTAAACCTGAGTAATGTGNTCACGGGTTGATCACTAGCCTCTAAATTACAAGGTCTTAGGTTGGATTTCTGGCCCTAGTAAACCTGAGTAATGTAACTGATGCAATCTTGAGAATTTTCTCAGGATATTGTCGTTTCCTCCATTAACATTACCCCACTACTGTACCCCCAACACCCAGCATAGTCTCAGTTAGTTTCAGGCTGGCTGGGAGTAGCAAGTTTATCCACTCAGCAGAGCGGCAATATCTACTACACGCAGNGTCTCAGTTAGTTTCAGGCTGGCTGGGAGTAGCAAGTTTATCCACTCAGCAGAGCGGCAATATCTACTACACGCAGAATCACCACACAACTATTTTAATACACATCAGGAATACTTCGTTGTCGAGATTAAAATTGCAGTCACATTCTAAACTTTTCTAAGACTATTTTAATAAAAGGAATCATTTAAATGACCAAAGAGTAAACCCAAACCAAGTCTCAGATTCATATACAAAAACAAATATGGAGTAATTATATTAGGCAGACAAAATTAATAAATAACTTACATTAATGATACTCACATGTCTGTTAAAATACACACACAAACCCATCCCAACAATGGCAATTAAAAAAAGGAATGTAACAAACTTCATAGAATCTTTGTAGAATTTGAATCCCAATGGTTTAGGATAAAGAATTGAACGAATTAATTCTCCTTTGGCTGTTGAAAAACCAGTCCGCACAACCAGGGCTAGAACCTAAAAGTAAAAAACCATTTTGAAAATTAATTTGTTTTCCAAGCATGAAAGGATCACAGTTATACATGACTAAAGTTGGAAGTGGTGACAAACATTGTGATGATTAATAAATAATTAATAATACAACACTAATAATAATACAGTTATTTATAGATATTTGCATTGTGGCCAACAGTTGAACTATGACAAGTCAACACCAGCAATATATATGTAGATACGTATACACACATACAAAACAGACAGAAAGAGAGAGAGTGATAGAGAGAGAAAGGGAGAGAAAACACAAAGAGAAATTATAACAAGGCCACAAAGACAATAAAATACAAGAACTTGCAAAGAATAAAAACACAGTGAAAAAGCAGTAGCTATAAACCAACACCTATAAGCTTGTATAAAAATACAAGTGAATTGCCTAAAATTGATTTTATATTTGACCTAGGCCCAAATAAAAGGTCTAGGGTTGATAAGCACTTGCTGTATTGCATCACACATATAAAAGTTTTTTGATATGTGTACGACTGGTACNAAGGTCTAGGGTTGATAAGCACTTGCTGTATTGCATCACACATATAAAAGTTTTTTGATATGTGTACGACTGGTATTGATCTTTGGTTATACTGTCGTACTCATACCTCTTTAATTCATTAAATCCGGACATGTATAAAATGAAGGAAAATTACCAAAGTATTGCAGATAATATTTTTCTTCTCTGCCATAAGGATTAAGTATGNAAGGTCTAGGGTTGATAAGCACTTGCTGTATTGCATCACACATATAAAAGTTTTTTGATATGTGTACGACTGGTACTGATCTTTGGTTATACTGTCGTACTCATACCTCTTTAATTCATTAAATCCGAACATGTATAAAATGAAGGAAAATTACCAAAGTATTGCAGATAATATTTTTCTTCTCTGCCATAAGGATTAAGTATGTACTTAAAAACTGGATCCAGTTCATGTTTCTATACTCAAATGTATAATTTGCATTCAATAAATGCTTATTATAAATGTGTTTCAATAGCATTGTTTGAATATTTCCAATTCTTCCAGCATTAGAACCAATAATGGAATTCCAGATTACTGAGAAATATTCCAATTTTGTTCTAATCAAGAATGATTAAGTATACATTAAAAAGTAATCATGTTTAGTGCTAGCAGATATTATAAAATTTATCAAATCCCAAGTTTGGTTGGTGGATATGATTTATATGGCAACAGGTTCACCACACACATCACTCTGTTGGCCGACCTCGGTAGTGGGTGGCCACATTTAATTGTGTGGAATTTTTTCTCGAAAATGGAGTCTGTTTGAGTGTCATGCCAAAGCAACCACATTTGAACATGAAGATTAATATAATATCTTGTAATTTTATAAAATACTCGGAGCTATAAAATTTACAGCATTGTCTAAGAAGCAATCCCTACATAGGCTCTCATGTGGGATGTTATTTACAATTACCTTTTCACACAATCATTTGCCGATACATTAATAGTGCTCGTACGAAGAAACTTGAATAAATGCAGTCTTCAGGAAAAAAAAAAACAATCTTCATAATTTTTGGATGCATCACAAAGGACCTACAGATTAGATTTGATTTCATTAGTACCCCTGTCAACAGCAAGTTGTTCTGCCTGCTATTTACAATTTTCCGTTAGCAATTTAGGTAACGTGTGGGTATGAACTGATATATTCTTTCTTCTCTACTAAACTTTTATGTCTTGTGTTGTGCCCAAGAGTGCAGAAGGTAGCAGGAATTAGGTATAGTGCAGGGCCAGCTTAAGAGTAAGGTGTACAAGGCTGGCGAAGCGACGTGCTGCAACTACAACGACCAGCGAGAGTGAAGTCTGCGAGCGTCAGTGCAGTGGAGAGACACTGACACGCAGGACGTTGGAACTGCATGCATGAGTGACATACATTTGTGATGATAGTGAAAGACAGCTTGACTGAATATGTGTAGATAACAAGTGTGGATTAATTGACTCTAGCAATCACACAGACAGTGATATGGACTTCACTTAGTACTGAGATTGGCATTAAATATTACACTATCTGAGAATAATAAGAGTTAATAGTAGAGATAGGTAGATTCATGTTGTAAATAATAACTGTGTGTATTTATAGCATCATAAATAAATTTAAATATTAAATTAAGTTTTTTTTATTTTTATTAAGACCTCTATCCTTCACAAACTCTGATACGCCCCTGGCGATTTGTAACAATATATAATTTTATTACAAGTTTTACACTTGTGATAGTTACAATTTACATTAAATTAGATAACTGTATTCAAAAGTACATGTTAAAAAAATAGCTGATGAAATATTTTTCTGAGGACCAGTCTGATGATCCTGATGGGCCATAAATTGAATAGTCCTGAACCAAACCCTCCTGCCCACAAAAGAAATTGGAAACTTCCAAATGGACTACATTATGTAACTTGCAGAGCAGCAGAATACATAACACACTGCAATGGACACACCCCTGCAGAAGATAACTGAAGTGTTTCACACATTGCTTCAGTGCAGCACAATTCTATGCACCCTAATAGGCAGTATGATAATAAGGAGCTGCTAATTTGGCTTTCATGTTGGTAGTGTTATTTCATTTCTTCTGCTGCAGCAAATTCAACAAATGCAAGAGTTGTATCAGTCTAAACTATGTTAATTCATTCTTTCCATACATAAAAAAAAATTGTTTTTCCATAAACTAGTCCCTAGTCAATTTGCAGATTCACGATTTAAGGGTGTGTTAAAATGTCAGAAATGTTAAAATTTTGTGTGTATTGCATTTCTTTATTTGTGTATATTATGCAGTGCTGCATAATAAGGTCTTGTGTAGGTCCATATGAATCTGCTGACCATACTTCTGCAAATTATTTTGTAGTTCTATGAATGGCACAGGGCAGAGAGTGAGAGGTCATCAAGATGATAAAAACCAAGATCAAAATGTTGTGTAAGAAGCCATCAATGTATCATGCCGCTATATCTGTACACCTCACAATCTTATCTCGTCCTGCAGACACATCCTGCTTTTTGCGCTCTCCTATCCATACCATAGGAAGCTGGTGTGTTCCCAACACGAAAGACAACAGCTGCTAACTGTTCCACAAACTGGGTCCACACAGTGACTGATAAATAAAAAGCCACCCCACACCAGATAATTGTCGCGCTCTCCCTCTGTCTGTCTCATCCCCCTCCCTCTATAAACAGCTTCCAATAAGCAAACCCACAGCAGCAGAACCTGATAAACAAAACTTTCTGCCCGTCATCGCTACGTTACTTCAATCACACTGTTGAGATGTGGAGACAACAGCTGTGATATAATGTATCCTGCACCCATCACCATTGTCAGAAATACTGTATCCGCAACTACCATTTGAGACGTCGGCAAACAACGATACCACCAACTTACTGGTCGTCCCCTATTCCATCACCGAAGCATGTACTCCATAAATGATTGAGAATCAGACCAGTGGCCCTCCTCATTCGCAAACAGCAAAAATATTTCTGCAGAATGATGCTGCTCCTAATCTAAGTACAGTATAACAATTATGACAAATATATATATATATCTAATATATAAAATTCTCCCGTCACAGTGTTAGTCACTGAACTCCTCCAAAACGGCTGGACCGATTTTTATGAAATTTTTTATGTATACTCGGTAGGTCTGAGAATAGATTTATATCTATTTTTTACACCCCTAAGTAATAAGGGTGGCCACCCCCAAACAATTTTTTTTTATTGTTTGAACAAAATTTTTNGAAGGATACAAAATGGGCTTGAAAGTAGATTTTTAGCAGGGCTTCAAGAAAGTCTCTTCCAGTCGTGAACCGACTATAGCAGATATTATGAAAATTTATCAAATCCCAAGTTTGGTTGGTGGATATGATTTATATGGCAACAGGTTCACCACACACATCACTCTGTTGGCCGACCTCGGTAGTGGGTGGCCACATTTAATTGTGTGGAATTTTTTCTCGAAAATGGAGTCTGTTTGAGTGTCATGCCAAAGCAACCACATTTGAACATTTGAACATGAAGATTAATATAATATCTTGTAATTTTATAAAATACAGCATTGTCTAAGAAGCAATCCCTACATAGGCTCTCATGTGGGATGTTATTTACAATTACCTTTTCACACGATCATTTGCCGATACATTAATAGTGCTCGTACGAAGAAACTTGAATAAATGCAGTCTTCAGGAAAAAAAAAAACAATCTTCATAATTTTTGGATGCATCACAAAGGACCTACAGATTAGATTTGATTTCATTAGTACCCCTGTCAACAGCAAGTTGTTCTGCCTGCTATTTACAATTTTCCGTTAGCAATTTAGGTAACGTGTGGATATGAACTGATATATTCTTTCTTCTCTACTAAACTTTTATGTCTTGTGTTGTGCCCAAGACTGCAGAAGGTAGCAGGAATTAGGTATAGTGCAGGGCCAGCTTAAGAGTAAGGTGTACAAGGCTGGCGAAGCGACGTGCTGCAACTACAACGACCAGCGAGAGTGAAGTCTGCGAGCGTCAGTGCAGTGGAGAGACACTGACACGCAGGACGTTGGAACTGCATGCATGAGTGACAGACATTTGTGATGATAGTGAAAGACAGCTTGACTGAATATGTGTAGATAACAAGTGTGGATTAATTGACTCTAGCAATCACAGTNGACATTTGTGATGATAGTGAAAGACAGCTTGACTGAATATGTGTAGATAACAAGTGTGGATTAATTGACTCTAGCAATCACAGTGATATGGACTTCACTTAGTACTGAGATTGGCATTAAATATTACACTATCTGAGAATAATAAGTGTTAATAGTAGAGATAGGTAGATTCACGTTGTAAATAATAACTGTGTGTATTTATAGCATCATAAATAAATTTAAATATTAAATTTAATTTTTTTTATTTTTATTAAGACCTCTATCCTTCACAAACTCTGATACGCCCCTGGCGACTTGTAACAATATATAATTTTATTACAAGTTTTACACTTGTGATAGTTACAATTTGCATTAAATTAGATAACTGTATNTTGTAACAATATATAATTTTATTACAAGTTTTACACTTGTGATAGTTACAATTTGCATTAAATTAGATAACTGTATTCAAAAGTACATGTTAAAAAAATAGCTGATGAAATATTTTTCTGAGGACCAGTCTGATGATCCTGATGGGCCATAAATTGAATAGTCCTGAACCAAACCCTCCTGCCCACAAAAGAAATTGGAAACTTCCAAATGGACTACATTATGTAACTTGCAGAGCAGCAGAATACATAACACACTGCAATGGACACACCCCTGCAGAAGATAACTGAAGTGTTTCACACATTGCTTCAGTGCAGCACAATTCTATGCACCCTAATAGGCAGTATGATAATAAGGAGCTGCTAATTTGGCTTTCATGTTGGTAGTGTTATTTCATTTCTTCTGCTGCAGCAAATTCAACAAATGCAAGAGTTGTATCAGTCTAAACTATGTTAATTCATTCTTTCCATACATAAAAAAAAATTGTTTTTCCATAAACTAGTCCCTAGTCAATTTGCAGATTCACGATTTAAGGGTGTGTTAAAATGTCAGAAATGTTAAAATTTTGTGTGTATTGCATTTCTTTATTTGTGTATATTATGCAGTGCTGCATAATAAGGTCTTGTGTAGGTCCATATGAATCTGCTGACCATACTTCTGCAAATTATTTTGTAGTTCTATGAATGGCACAGGGCAGAGAGTGAGAGGTCATCAAGATGATAAAAACCAAGATCAAAATGTTGTGTAAGAAGCCATCAATGTATCATGCCGCTATATCTGTACACCTCACAATCTTATCTCGTCCTGCAGACACATCCTGCTTTTTGCGCTCTCCTATCCATACCATAGGAAGCTGGTGTGTTCCCAACACGAAAGACAACAGCTGCTAACTGTTCCACAAACTGGGTCCACACAGTGACTGATAAATAAAAAGCCACCCCACACCAGATAATTGTCGCGCTCTCCCTCTGTCTGTCTCATCCCCCTCCCTCTATAAACAGCTTCCAATAAGCAAACCCACAGCAGCAGAACCTGATAAACAAAACTTTCTGCCCGTCATCGCTACGTTACTTCAATCACACTGTTGAGATGTGGAGACAACAGCTGTGATATAATGTATCCTGCACCCATCACCATTGTCAGAAATACTGTATCCGCAACTACCATTTGAGACGTCGGCAAACAACGATACCACCAACTTACTGGTCGTCCCCTATTCCATCACCGAAGCATGTACTCCATAAATGATTGAGAATCAGACCAGTGGCCCTCCTCATTCGCAAACAGCAAAAATATTTCTGCAGAATGATGCTGCTCCTAATCTAAGTACAGTATAACAATTATGACAAATATATATATATATCTAATATATAAAATTCTCCCGTCACAGTGTTAGTCACTGAACTCCTCCAAAACGGCTGGACCGATTTTTATGAAATTTTTTATGTATACTCGGTAGGTCTGAGAATAGATTTATATCTATTTTTTACACCCCTAAGTAATAAGGGTGGCCACCCCCAAACAATTTTTTTTTATTGTTTGAACAAAATTTTTATTTTTTATTTTTTTATGATGTGGCATCAAAAAATACATACCCTCCTAAATTTTCACCCTTCTACCACCAACCCTTATTTTTTTATAGCGATATTAGTAATTTAATAAATTTTACCCTAGGTCGATAACTGATCAATTATCATCGATCAATTATCGATCTAGGTTACAATTTATTCCCACCAGGTGTCTCCCAGTGACACAGCACGGAGTAGCCATTCTCCACTTTCTCTCACACAATAACCTTTCTCTTATTCATTTGTGCTCAGATCGTAGTAGTGACGTGTTTACAATTATATTTTCAATAATTAAGTGTACTTCTTAATTAACTTTATTATTGATCGCAAAGCTGTAATTGTTTGTATTTCCATTTTATTAATATTTATTAAATTATCTAATTTTATATTCCGTCATCGTCCACAGAGCTCCATGCCTCTTCCACTTATATACCACATCCTCACACACTTACAATAAGTTATAGTTATTTTTTTCTAATACTATAATCACTAGAAATACTTTTTATGGCAAAACAACGTTTGCCGGGTCAGCTAGTATATATATATATATATTTCAGGCCTAACTACATTAATTTGTGCTGTGCAGTTAAATATGTAAATTAATAATAAAATGTTACCTGAGATAACACTGTATACATATACATTACACATGGAACAGACATGCAAATTCCGCGCATCTACAAAATTCAATCTATCCGCACACTGGAACACCGCAGGCTTGTATACATACACACATTGTATACATACATTCTTGTACAGTGAAATCCCGATATTTCGCATCCTGGTTATTCATACAAATTTGCCGGTCCCTTGAGAAAATCCCTTTAATTCGTAAAAAAAACAATGCATTCCGGTCCCCTCGATAATACGTATTTATTTTGGTGCTCGAGCTCAATTAAAACGTCTTATAATTCTTATTTCCAACTTAAAAATGTCGTTAACTCGTTATGTTTGTAACCCTAGACTGTACACCAGCTCTAGATTTATGCAATTTGGGCAGAGTAAAAAGACCGGAAGGGTATTGAGGGACGTAGGAGGGTTTGAAGGGCAGGTTATGATGCCGAGTAGGCTGTGAGGCGATGTGTCTGTGATTCCCAGAACTAAGAGGCGCCTTGCTGTCCGGCCTAGGGTTATGAAAGGGTAGGAAGGAGCAGAGCCAGTGAAAAGTTAGTCAGTTCGGTCTTAGCCATGCCTCCAAAAAGAGCTAACAAGTGTCTTTCCATTAGAGAAAAAAAAAGAAATCATTACTGCCGTGGCCGGTGGTGATAAATAAATTGACGTGTCCAAACGTGATAACGTTCCTCCTTCCACAATAACATCAATTCTGAAGAACAAGGACAAAATCGCCTCCCAGACATCGGACAGCAAAGTAAAGCGCTTTAAGACTGGTGAGTATCCACAACTAGAAGAGAATTTAAAAAAGTGGTTTGCGCAAGCACGGAATTCGAATGTACCAGTTGGAGGAAACATTTTAAGAGAAAAAGTAAAAGTTTTCGCAGAAAAAAATGGGAATTAAAGACTTTCGTGCAAGTGATGGTTGGTTTGATAGGTTTAAAAAAAGGGGCAGCATAAAATTGAAGAAGCTTAGTGGGGAAAGTGCGAGTGTATTGGCCGACGTTTGTTCTGAGTGGAAAGACGAATTGGGAGAAATAATAGATTCTTATGAGTCCAACAACATTTTTAATGCAGATGAGACGGGGTTATTTTATAAGTGTCTCCCCGACCGATCAATGTGTTTTAAGGAAGAAAATAGTAAAGAATGTGTAACCATATTGTTGGCCGCCAGCATGGATGGATCTGAGAAATTAAGACCGCTCATGATTGGCAAATCACCCAAACCAAGATGTTTTAAAAGCATAAAAACTTTTCCGATGACCTATCGTGCAAACAAAAAAGCGTGGATGACGGGCAAATTATTCAAGGAATGGATATGATCAGTGAATGCTGATATGGAGAAAAGGCAACGAAAAATTCTGCTTTTCATGGATAATTGTACGGCCCACAACAATACCCCACCGTTCAGTCATGTTAATGTTGTGCTTTTGCCTGCCAACACTACTTCTAAGCTGCAGCTTCTAGACCAGGGCATAACTAAAACGTTCAAAACCTTTTACCTCAAGGAAGAAGTGATGCAACTCCTTGACAGCATCGAGGATAGGAAGGATCATAAAATCACCTTATTTTCAGCCATGAACATTGCTCACAAGGCGTGGCAAAGTGCTAGCGAAAGCACAATAAAAAACGGTTTTTGTGCTGTGGATTCACAAAGGTGGAATTTTCACCAGCAGTTACTGAACAAGACTTAGAATGCCCTGTGAATTGAAATGGTCTTCCTCAAAATGAAGAAAATTCTATAACGTTTGAAGATTTCGTCCATTTTGACGATGGCCTAGCGGTAGCGGGGATTCTAACAGATGACGAAATTTTGGCTCCATCTCAGGACATTGATGGTGAAGGTGATGACAAAGATGATGTGCGGACAATTACACCTAAAGAGGCTAAACAATACATCAACAACGTGCGCCATTTCTTAGCGAAATCAGACGTTGGCGATGAAGTATTTTCTGCTTTGAACATGATTGACGAAACTATCGACATTACCCGTCTGCAAGGCTTGCACCAAAAGAAAATTACAGATTTTTTTAAACGTAAATTTTTAATGTGTTTTTTATTGATGTAATTATTAATTTATATATACAGTACATATGTATACATAATATGTAGCCATGCGTTTATCATTACATATTAATGCAAATTTGCATTAATCTCGTTATTATGTATTTTTTCTTTTTTTATTCGTGATTATTGGCAATCTCGCTAATTCGAATATCTCGATTATTAATATTTAGCATTCAGTCCCTTGACAATACGAATTATCGGGATTCTACTGTATATGCAAATGTTCTATTGGGCCAGCATGGACACAAAAAACTCTGTATAATTCTGATCTATTTGCCAACAGCACTTCTCAAGATACAATGTTTCCACGCTCGCATAGGAATGAGACACTGAATTTATTAAAATGTCTTACCTTTTCAGAACCATAAAATCTTGTCTGAATGACATGTGTCCCACCAAACAGTGTATGCCTTTTGTGATAAGCTGGGTCGAACACTTCATTTGCAGGTGAAGGTGGCGTTTTTATAACAGGGACACTTTCACCTGTAAGTATTTGAAGTACCTATTAAATGCCACAGCTTTAAGTTATAACATATTACATATATAATATGGCTTCAAATAAACACAACACACCAGTGACGACAAAAATGCATATTTATGGACCAATGATTGTGCTTACCTGTAAGCATACTTTCATTAACAATACATTGTCCACTGAGAAGTAATGCATCACATGTCATTTGGCATCCTTGTTGAGGAATAACTATAACATCGCCAGGTACGAGTGTGTCTGCTTTAACTTCCTCACAGACTCCATTTTTACGCAGCGCTGTCACCAGATTTGTGTTGTGGACAGTTGCAAGGTTGTGTAAAGAAACACTTTGCTGAGGAATAAAATAAATACAGTCATGTTACTATTTGACATTACAAAATATAATTCATACAAACACAAAAATTATTTAGTCTCTCCCACTACTAGGAGAATGACTTATGAAATGGGGTAAAAGAATGCTCTAAGATAGCCAACAGTCCTGTACAAGTAAGCTGCTTAAATGCACCCAACAAATTCAACTTCTACAATAACAAGCAGAACCAACAGTTTGGTGAAAATATTTCCCTGTTGGATGTATGTATTTCAAACTTCTGTAGCTTTGACATTTATGGTTGGATTAGTTTTTTCTTCACATGCAGTAGTTGGATGCATGCTAATGATGGAAGTTTGTTAACCTATTGCAGTAACTGAGTGGCCCAGCTAGATATGAAGTAGCTAATTGCTGCCAAAGTAATCATTAACATAGGGTGGCTAGCAGTATCCTTAAAACAAATTTCCTTATATTTCCTTGACTTTTTCAGGTATCTTGTTACTTTTCCCTAACCAACATACATGGCAAAAATTATTATAAATGTATGTTATTTATTAAAAAAATCACATTTATTTAATGGGTACCATTAATATAGCCTTTCCTTGTGGATAATATTTTATACAGTAACAAAAATTCATATAAAGTTTTAAAAAAAAAAAAAAAAAAAAAAAAAGGCGGCACATGGGGAAAAGGTGACAGTGGTGGAATACTAGTTCCTACTAGTTTCTCAGGGCCATAAACAAAGTAACGATACAAATACAAGACACTATACAAATATGGAAATTTATTATGAAACACACTACAAGAGTGTTCAAAATATTATTTCAAATAATATCTTATTTGCAAAATTTGAAGCTGCTAATTAAAATCCCGTTTTCCACTATGTTGATGTATTAACAAGAAAAAAGTTCAGCCAAGAAAATATGCATGATATGCAAAATATGCCCTCCCACCTCAAGATTTTAAATCTTTTCACAAAGGTGGAAAAACTAAAATAATGCATATTAGAATAAATTCATAAGATGGTATCTAGTAGAAATGCTAGAATACAATACAGAATTTATTTTCTAGCTATATACTCTGGTGTCCTAAATTAAAGCAACAAATAGACATCTGTCCCTCCCATGATCATTTTGCCACAAGATAGTATTGGGTGATAGTAAATCATAAACCTTAAAAAAAATAAACACTGTAACATTATTCCTTTATGAACTAACATGAAAAATCAACACATGTTCTGCTTTTCAAAAGTTAGGCACTTTCATACACATCCAGAAAACTGGTTACATCTGCTCAACACGGCGTGTGATCACCTCTGGCAGCAATACAGGCCTGACACTGAAGTGGCACACTCCAAATAAGATCCTCAATCACAGTTTGCGGTATTAACGCCCATTCTTCCTGTAGAGCAGCTCGTAAGCCCTGGAGAGTGATTGGTGGATTCGGACGTGAAGCAACTTGTCTCCCTAGAGCATCACACACATGTTTTATCGTATTTAAGTAGGGAGAGTGAGCAGGCCACTCCATGCACGCAATATCTTCAGTTTCCAGAAAGACATCAAGCAGCTGTGCTCTATGAGACAGAGCATTATCATCCATCAGTAGGATGCACAGCAACTCGAAACAACCGAACATGTAGTGCCAAGATCTCATCACGATACCTGACAACAATTACACCTTGATGGTTTACCTGTACATCATCATGGAGAGGTGTTGAGTGATTATCATAATGCCTCCCCACACCATTATTAATCCATCTCCACACTGGTTTCATTCCACAAGTTTGAGGGGCGAAAACACATTCCAGGTTCTCTCTAGATGCAAACCTGTCAAGAATCACTCTGCAGACAGAATCTGGACTCGTCTGTAAAGAGAACTTTGGCCCATTGTTTGGCTGTCCAGTGGACATGGCTCCACCCTTAAACGTCTTTGCCTGTGAACATGCGTCAGGGGTACGCATACAGCAGGTCTCCGACAATAAAGGGCTCTCTTCCTAAGCCACCTGCACACTGTTTGCCTCGATACAACTGTTCCAGTGGATGCTGCGAGGTCAGATGCCAGCATCTGTGCAGTACTACGGCAGTACCGTCTTGCCCTTACGGTCAAATAACGGTACTCTTGGTCATCCTTGCCCTGGTCTTAGGGATGCAGTTCCGGATGCTAAAAACTGCTGCCACATCCAAGAAGCCGAATGATGCACATTAAGACACACCAGCTTGAGACTGTCCAGCTGCCATTCTTCCTTTTGAGCTCCATCACATGGAGTCACCCAGATGTCTTCTCTGTGCCACAGCTGAATGTGTAAACAATGAACATCATAGTTGGAATAATATGGACATAAACACTATACACTCAGTTTGATAGGGGGACTGATGCCGTACCTTTCATGGTCGTAACAGGACAGAAATGCCATTTTATGTTCAGAAAATGGGTGTATTTTCCGTTTGTTTCCATTATACTATCACGCGATGCTATCTTGTGGTGCAATGACCACGGGAAAGATGGATGTCTGTCTGTTGCTTTAATTTTGGACACCAGTGTAAATATGTACATTTCTAACCATTTAACAAAACTCCCTGTCCTCCCACAAGATTCCTGGTATTTCCTTGACTTTTCCATGTTTTTCCTGCCTTCCCTTACACTAGCCACCCTGCAACAAGAGAAAACCTGCACATTTCAACACAGTATATTAGAAACCACACAGTTTTATACAAACTGCAGAAAAAATGAGCATGTCATGCAAAAAATAAAATACAAAAAACGAAGGTGCAATGTTTTTTCTAAAACAATTATTGTAGTATGTAACAAAACTGTGAACGATTAATAAAATTGTGTGATGCTCTTTTTACAGTCACAGAATCATAACACATCAAAAGGTACATAGAAAAATGTTCAATTGCAGCTGAACTCTAAAACAAGTCAAGCAATTACTGCATACTGAATGGCCAAGTCATTGAATGAGTTCACTAAAGAGATTTTAACAGCACTTAACTAAATCTTCAGGACCCTCTGGAGTTAAATGAGAGTAAGATGTAGTAGTGCTGGAATGCAAGAATGGGTGTAACTGAAGAATCCCAAAAAACCTGCTGGCTAATTGAAACATCTTCAATGTTTCCCAAATGCAAAACTCAGGAAAGACTCCGTAGGGAATCAAACCCAGACTGCCTTAGTGAGAGGCTGGTGTATTAGCATTTTATCATCACTGTACAATCATTTATCCAACAGGTTGTAGACATAGAATCACAAAAAAATTGATCTCCAATCGCACTTTCTCTAGTTCACATTTAAAAAGGTACTGAATTTTGTATACTCAATTAAATGTAGTGTACGTCTTGGAATTCTTCTTAATGACTACCTCAGATTGACACTAAATATGAAGATAAATGAGCTTGTCTAAACTGAATGATGTCAATCACAGCCAATATGAAATTCGTAAAACTGTAGGTTTATTTCTGGTATGACGAAAAATTAGGATAGTCTGCTTTGCAGAAGTTACACTCACACATCTCTGCTCTATAAAACATATTTGCTTAAGTCAAGAAAAAAGTTGTGAATAACATTAAATTTTGATGGTTTAATAATAAAATGTGTAGAATGATCATTGCTAAATTGGCTACTGTAATATTAAAGAAACTTACAGAAATTCTCTACTAATAGAGCAAAAATATTATGATATTTTAATGACAGCCCACAATTGATTGTCAATTTGCAGTTGCTGAATGCACAAAAACATTAAAACTTTATTTAAAACAATTTCAAGGGTTGTTTATTGTAAACTACAAGTGCGAAAAGCATACAGAGCAAAGGTTTATTTTATAAACCACAAAACTGAAATTACATATTATGTTAACCATATGTAAATCACATTCACAACTCAGGTGACGACACTAAATTAAAGGCAGCGCTATCACAGCTTCACGTCCTACAGGACAACAAGTGCAGCAGTTAAATCATTGTAGAATTCTTCAGGCGACAACAGGGTGTATAATAGAAGGAGCGCCAGCCGTGCAAAAACTTAACTATCTGAATCATATAAAAAATTATGACGCACGAGCGGAGGGAAAATCGAGAGAGAGAAGGAACAGGGGAGGAAAGAGGAGGGGATCCAAGCCGAGCCAAGAGTATACCACTGCGTCGAGTTGAAACCAAAGAAAATGTCTTGCGCGATGGGCGCTAGCGTCACAAACAAATCTACTGTTATGGATTGAAAATGTTTCTAAGGAACAAAAAAAAATTTAAAAATTCTCGCTTGAATATCACATAAAACTGTCTTGAAAGAAACAAAAAAAACTTTTGCAGACTTCTTAGTCAAACTGTGTTGTTTACACCATGTAAAAATAATTTCAGCCTGGATTAAACTTACATTGGATTCAATTAGCTTAGAACGTGGAAATATTAACATAAATTTTCCAGAATTATGGTAGTCACAAACTTTGAATACTATCTATCACAAATTAGGGCAGTGGTTTTGTGCAAATAATCTCTCACTAAGTTTAGACAAAACTAGTCTACTGAAGTTTCATACACTTAAAAAATTAACTTATGACATCCATGTTAAATATGTTACTGAACTTAAAGAAATAAGCACTGTTGAATATTTAGGCTTGCATGTCAATAGTACATTATGTGTAAATCAACATATTGATAAAATCATAGCTAAACTTAGCTCAGCTTGTTTTGTGTTGCATAAATTATCCTCAACAATATCCTCCTATTTTAAAAATATCTATTTTTCATACTTTTACTCTATTATGTTATATGGTATTATATTTTGGGCACCCACAACAAACTAAGCATCTATAGATTTGCTAAGCATCGTGATTCATGTAGACCTTTATTTAAAAAACAAAAGATACTCACCTTAAATCCACAGTATATATACTCATTAACAAATTTAGTGTTAAAAAACATATATCAATTTAATATAAACAGTGAAATACACTCATATAGTACTAGACTAAAATCTAACATGCGCATTTCAAGAAATAGTACAGAGCCGTACCAGAAAGGGGCTCGGTATTCTGGTAGGTATTAGACTTTTTAATATGCTGCCAGCCAGGCTAAAAGGAATAAGTATTTATAATCTTAATTAATTAAAATTTCAATTAAAAAATTACCTTTTAGAAAACTCATTTTACATGCGGGATGAATTCTACGCTTATGAACATAACTAACAATCAAGACTAACAACTAGTCTGTACTTGATGTTTTATCTTGTCGTGTGACGGTTTAGGGATTATAGAACGATGTTGGCTCACAACCACAACCCCTCACACAACCCCCCTCCCGCATCGCTGTCACACTTTGCGGGCGCCTTCGAGGCGGCACGTGGAACCTGGCAGGTGGAAAATTCCGTTACACATGGAGCTGAAGCGTAGGCCTTCCCCCTTCACCACGGACACCTCTCGCCCACCGCAAGATCTGTGGAGTGCAGGGCTTTTTCGAGTTATCAGCAAATTATCACGTGTAGTTCGCCTGAACGCAGAAAATACGCACCACGGAAGAAATACTGACGAGCTGTATTGGTGCCGAGGTATTACCCCCGCCCCTCCCCTCCTTCCCACCCCTACAA
>NQII01006057.1:4582-25155 GCA_002778355.1 Clitarchus hookeri
GTCACTCCCGGATGTTTGCTCGCGGGAATCGTGCCAGACGATTCCGCTGGTCGACGGGTTCTCTAGCGAATATCCCGTTCGTGAACCGTGATCGCTAATTGTGGCCGATGATAGCCTTCACCGTCAGAAGAAATTTATTTTCAAATAGGTACTTTGGTTCTTAAAATCCTTCACTCTTGGAGAATGGACGTCTCTCTAATTTCCAGTAAGATTTCTCTGCGGGTACCACACTCGATTCGAGTACCACTAACTGCATGGTAATGCATCAATATAAATTAACAATATAGTTCTTCGTCATGTGGCCATTGTTTCTGTTCGCCCTTTCACAGGCAACTTGTCATAACTTTGCATAGTATTGTAATAAAACATCAAAAACTATTGCAAAAAAATAACTCTCGTCCAAGTACTTGTACCTCTTAAAATTATTACTGGAACAATAGCCCCTCTGTACGCTCTGAATAACAGGGCAAATTTTTTCATGGCCCTACTCATTGTCTTTCCTTCAGTCAGATATAGAAGTTAGTATTTACATTGTTCTTAAAGTTATAATTTATATACCTGAATTTTTCAAGCAAAAGTGTGTAATTTTTACAAATTGTATGTTGCCAGAACGGAAATTCTGACACTGATGAATGTGAAATAATAAAAAATCCAAATAAAATCGTTTTTTGCCTAGAAATTAAAGATACAATTTTTAATTAAATATTAAAAAGGAGAACAAGTATTTATAGTTCTCTGCTGATATTATTGTTCATATTCCAGCCAGTGTTAACGTAACGTAACCCGTTGAGTGCTGCTATTTATAAAGTTTGTATCAAAATTTCTTGAATAGCCGTGTACCAGTTACACGCCAGTTATTCTTCTTCAACTGGAAAAAAACAAGACCTGTCATATCTTTAGTTAAGCATGCCTAAGTTGATTTGTTACAAACTGTTAATATGCGTGTGATATCACGAAATACTGTCGCTTTGGTACCTGTGACGAGATGACGCTACGATTCGAAACAAAGAATGACAAGAGTATCATACTACAAAATAAATCCTTCTGGAATAATTTACGAAACCGGAAATTTATTTCCCGATATCAGGCAATAAAATTGTAACGAATAGTTTATTTCAACTTTGCACTCCACAGACATCTGTAAAGAAATTAAGTGAATAAGTCGTCAGATGAAAAGCCATAAATATGANTTTCAACTTTGCACTCCACAGACATCTGTAAAGAAATTAAGTGAATAAGTCGTCAGATGAAAAGCCATAAATATGACAGAAGTTTTTTTTTGGAAATATCGACCCCAATATTGTTAATTAAAGTCTCTCGCTTATTGCCATATTAGGCTGTCAATCACAAAGGCTGTGTCAAATATAAAGCAAGATTTATTATAGTCCACTCACGGTTACTTTCAACTTATCTGAAGCCCTGCTAATGCTATAATTTCAATCTATTTCTCCGCCGCATGCAAACATAGCTTAANTACTTTCAACTTATCTGAAGCCCTGCTAATGCTATAATTTCAATCTATTTCTCCGCCGCATGCAAACATAGCTTAACGAAGTTTAGAAAATTACGCTAAAGAGACAATGTACCACATTCGTGCGGACTCGGTTTCAAAATATTTTGCATAAGAACTGTAATTTACATAGCATTACTAACATGCCTATTTTCTCCATGTTTTTTTCATATTAAACATACATGAAAAGTTATAATTTATAAATAAAATGTAAGCAAATATCACTTTACCAACTAATATACTGTAATGTACTACGTGGCATNAAAGTTATAATTTATAAATAAAATGTAAGCAAATATCACTTTACCAACTAATATACTGTAATGTACTACGTGGCATATTTAGAAAAACCAAACACGTCGTACATGGGGTGATTTTTCAATGGTTTGATTGAAAACGCGAGAAGATCCCGCGAATAAATTATACAATGAAAATTTAAATGTCAGGCATATAAAAATATGATCAACTGAATCACATAATATCTTATCCTAGTTGTGAGACGTCAATATCTTGTTCATTCTCAGATAAACGAGTAAATAATTAATTGTACAGATATATTATTTTATCACTAACTTCTTAGAAACATATCAATATTTTGTTAAAATGTGGCATCTAGATAAAAAAAATAGTCGAGTTTAAATATCCCTCTTTTTTGCTGACATAGCGTTATAATAAGTACGGTTGTCGCACTTAGGAAGCTTTACTCGTCAAGTATACAGACNCTCTTTTTTGCTGACATAGCGTTATAATAAGTACGGTTGTCGCACTTAGGAAGCTTTACTCGTCAAGTATACAGACATCGGGGAAATAAAAACCTACTTCAGAAAAAATAACGCCTATGTGTTGATTCTCCCGCGAAAAATACCATCTAACCGTTTACACATTAACTGCCTCTACCGTTAAGTCCCATAGTGTTTTGTGTTATTTAGCGTTCATAAGCAGTGAGGCCAAAGAAAATATACACTGGTGTAGAAAAAGTGAGGTTAATTTTAAACAAGTTACTTCGTACAGCAGTATTTAAAATAGGTACACAGCATTCCATAACATCGCCGAGTTGTAACAGTGTGGGAAGAGTTAACAACACAGGCCAAGAAAGAAATCCAAAAACTATACCGGAGAAAATTTGTTCAAAAGAGGGATCCGAACTCAGCAGAATAGAAGACAAGAACGTCTATTTGGTACGCGGAAGCAAGAGTGAGTGAATGAGTGAAAGTAGTCTAGGTGTGAGCGTGATGACTACACCACCGCGGCCCTGCTGAATGCTACGGAGATTGCTCGTTATAAAGAGCTCCGAAATAACTGTCTCAGAATCTTTCGGCAACCAGGCATTTCTGAGAAATGACAGGAGCTGAACGCAAATCATTACTGGTTAAGTTTTCGCACCAAGTGAGTGTGACGTCTTAGCGTTCAAAGCCAACGAGGACCCAAAAAGTGTGGTAAGTTTTCTTAATTATCAGGAATTAAAATTTTCACCAGGTGAACTCGCGATAAGTTGAGAACATAGAAACGGTAGTAAAAACTAATACTGATTGGAAGGAGGGTGTTTCACTTTGATGGGCCACCGCTGTGGCAATTTAGAGAGTTAGACAATATAGAAGTCAGTATTGTTACGCCCTCAGTGCTATGTTCCGCGTGAGCAAGCGGATTAGAAGGACAGAGTAGTGATATGATAGCGGGCGGCGAGTCACATGGGATGTCTGAATGACAGGAGAGTGATAATAGAAGACACGCTTATCTTGTTACGATAAGTGTACCGCTGCGATAAATCTTTTGCGGCTCACGCGCTCCTGACCTCCTTGTTTCTCTCAGCGTGACTCGGGGTGCGGGGAATATTCCAGATCTTGGGTGCTGATGCTATAAAAGCGCGTCGGGCCTCCGAACGGGGAGTTGACGAGATTCGGGAGTCTGGGCGATTGTGCGATGTTAAGCGGTAGATGACGAGCTAGAAGAGCAACGACTAGCACCGGAAATGACCAGCGGGAGGAAGATCAGCGACTGCGAGCATCAGTTCAATGAAGGGTGCGACTGGCAGGCTGGACTAGTGGGCTGAATACGTGAGTGAAGGAAATTTTTAACGATGGCAACATACAGACTGAACACGTGTTAATGACGAGTGTGAGTTAATTGACTATAGTCAAACAGACATTGAGAAGAACTTTAATTAGAGTTCACGTAGACATTAAATATTGCGCTCACTGAGAAGTGAAAAGAGTAATAGGGGAGATAAATAAATGCTGTAAATAATAGCTGTGAGAATAAATAAAAAATAAAATTTAGTTCTCTTATTTTTATTAAGCCCTCCATCCCCCACGAACTCTGATACGCCCCTCAGGCGTCTTGTAACAATATTTTATGTATAATTCAATTAATGTTTTACTTGTGGTCATCACACTTAAAATAAAATCTAAAAATTAAAATAATATGTAAATATTATTTTTAGCGTAGTCCTTGTAACTTTTAGAATTTAATTTTTTTGGCCAAAAATATAAAAC
Source organism: Clitarchus hookeri (assembly GCA_002778355.1). Lineage (NCBI taxonomy): Eukaryota > Metazoa > Arthropoda > Insecta > Phasmatodea > Phasmatidae > Clitarchus > Clitarchus hookeri. The sequence goes on from NQII01006057.1 coordinate 8,585, forward strand.
CGAATAAACGATAATAATTAAATAAGAAGATCCTGCAGTAATTCAACCAATTAGTTTTAAGACACATAAAATTCAGCGAAGTGCATAAATAAGAAATGTACCATTTTCTGTTCTTTTTTATTTTAGAATTGTATAAACAAAAGGATTTTTTTCCAGGTAACATTGTCCTGAGGTAGACTAAAGGAATTGTTTTTTCAATGTACAAAATGCGTTTCCGCGAAAGTGCAATCTTTTATTATTTTTATTTTTGTGGCCCAGTGCGGTTAACTTGTTTACCAGAGCAAAATTTTGCAAAAAAATATTTTAAAAAATGCGCCCTATTGAACAAGTTTAAATGAAAATACCACAGGTACAAATTACAAGAAAACCATCGTGTGCTCCTACCGAAAAAATATTTTTCCCAAAATATTATGTGTGCAACATGATAAATGAGAATGGGGACCTTCTAACGCCACGCTACACAACCCTACTCCACACGAGTCCAGATAACAGACATAAAATGGGCGAACCAATACAAATCCAACAAAAAATCTAACTATCCAGTTCGCAAATGCTGACGGTCAGAAAACAATATCTTTTTATTTAAAATCATTTTCGACGCGATTTCTTCGAGTGAACCGTATTTAGACTAAAAGAGTAATTAATTGTTTGGTTATTAAACGCCGTTTAACGCGTTTACACGGTCCGTTAATAAACGCCACATCCCGTTCACGCCAGACAGGCGAGTAGTCTAAACACACACCATTAGTTTGCGTTGTAATAATCCTTGTAAAATAATCATTGCCCATTAATTGCGTATATAAAGGGCCACTGACTTTTCGCGTAAAAATCTGAGCACACAGTAGACTTCAATACTATATGCACACCTCAGCTGTTGTTATACCTCCATTGGATGCTGGTGCCGTGTCAGTCATTGACAAAGTCACTCAGGACTACGTTACTCCAACACTGAACCTTTGTGATTCGGGCGCAAACAGTTAACACGGGCCAGAACATGTTTTTGGCCAATCTGAGAAGCTGGACGTCCTTACAGTGCTCTGGACTGTATTTTGTCTCGAAATCTTTTCGTGAAATATCACTGCCCCTACGTATGTACTATCGTGCACCATGGTAAGAAGCTCCCAGTTAGGTTGACAATGAATTTAGTAAAATAGTTAAAAACCTTGAAGTTGTACAGCGAGTGTAATGTTTAAATGTACGGCAAATTCTAGTTGGCGCTCTTTTGCTTTAGGCCTTTATCGAATTAAGTACGAATAAGCTTATTTTTACCACACTTAGGTATTTGACAACCTTCACTAAATCGGAATCAGTGAAAATTTTACTGTTTAAATTAGTAAACAGTACCTGGCTCATTGAACAGTCACTNCAAATCCAACAAAAAATCTAACTATCCAGTTCGCAAATGCTGACGGTCAGAAAACAATATCTTTTTATTTAAAATCATTTTCGACGCGATTTCTTCGAGTGAACCGTATTTAGACTAAAAGAGTAATTAATTGTTTGGTTATTAAACGCCGTTTAACGCGTTTACACGGTCCGTTAATAAACGCCACATCCCGTTCACGCCAGACAGGCGAGTAGTCTAAACACACACCATTAGTTTGCGTTGTAATAATCCTTGTAAAATAATCATTGCCCATTAATTGCGTATATAAAGGGCCACTGACTTTTCGCGTAAAAATCTGAGCACACAGTAGACTTCAATACTATATGCACACCTCAGCTGTTGTTATACCTCCATTGGATGCTGGTGCCGTGTCAGTCATTGACAAAGTCANAGCACACAGTAGACTTCAATACTATATGCACACCTCAGCTGTTGTTATACCTCCATTGGATGCTGGTGCCGTGTCAGTCATTGACAAAGTCACTCAGGACTACGTTACTCCAACACTGAACCTTTGTGATTCGGGCGCAAACAGTTAACACGGGCCAGAACATGTTTTTGGCCAATCTGAGAAGCTGGACGTCCTTACAGTGCTCTGGACTGTATTTTGTCTCGAAATCTTTTCGTGAAATATCACTGCCCCTACGTATGTACTATCGTGCACCATGGTAAGAAGCTCCCAGTTAGGTTGACAATGAATTTAGTAAAATAGTTAAAAACCTTGAAGTTGTACAGCGAGTGTAATGTTTAAATGTACGGCAAATTCTAGTTGGCGCTCTTTTGCTTTAGGCCTTTATCGAATTAAGTACGAATAAGCTTATTTTTACCACACTTAGGTATTTGACAACCTTCACTAAATCGGAATCAGTGAAAATTTTACTGTTTAAATTAGTAAACAGTACCTGGCTCATTGAACAGTCACTTCAGTGACCTTACCTGACGAATTACTAAAAAAAAAATGCAGATTTTCCTTCACTTATTATTTCAGAGACATTTTCCCCTGATTCATCAATAATTTTATTCACAGTTTTTCAGTAATTTTTTTTTTTTACTAATTGATAAGTTAATCAACGGGAGTTTTATGGCAGTTAAACAACATGTATCAAATGAAATAACACATAAACTAATTCAACCAATTAAAAACACTTTCTAAAATATGGGTTTTGTCTTTCATAAGACCATTTTACGTGGGTAATAAGAACCTTCAGTATTTTAATCCGTTTTTAACGTCTATCACTTAGTTTTCACGTAATAATCACAGCGCTCGGTTTGAAAGTTTTAAACTGCCTTAAATGTGGTGAAGTTAGTGTGCTTAGACGTGCTATTTGTTTTAACAATCCTTAAGTTACCAATACAACTAAGAACCAAAAGAAAGGGCATACAATTTATAACCACATACTTTCGACAAAAACCATGTTATACACATATTTCCCATTTCATTGTCAACGCTGGCTTAGTAACTGAGTTAGCAAAGTAACGGCATAAAAACAGTGTGGAAATAGTGTGGATTCAATACCGAAAAACCCGCAAATATTTTACGTTTTGAAATGACGGTGAATTGTGCAATATAAATAGTAACTATCGGAAATCATGTTTATTTTTCGCAATGATTTGGCTAGAATCAATAGAAACTTATCGGATCAGTAAAATTGTTTCATAGAAACAACTCGTGATTTTCCCACTGATTTTAGTTGGTGCCATTTTCACTAATTCAAGTAGTTAAATTTCCCCTGCGAATCACCGGTTTTCCACTGAATTGGATCTAGAGCGTGCGTTATGTAGAAAATTGTGGTTCGCTGGGTGTGAAAGGGTCTAGTTAATTTCGGTTTGAGTGGCTCTTTGCGCATTATTGCATTCGAGACGACGTCTCTTGGCGAGAAGGGAAACAAGACAAACGTAGCGCCCAAAGCGCCTCAGTTGGCACTTGGCAGGGATGTTGGGCCCTGACAGTGGTTCCCCTCCAGCGGCTATCATGACACGAGGTATTCGACACCCCCCCCCCTTAACACCCTCTATTCCACACGATCCTGCCAACCCCACAGGGATAAAGTCCCGCAAGCGCGGGGCGTCATCGTGCCCGCTAAGCGGATTACCGTCTTCGCCCGGGCGCCGAATCGAGTCACTCCCTCATCCCCAGGCTCCGCTTTTCCCGAATTTCCACGGAGGGCGCGGGATAATGAATGGTAATGACTGAAGGGGTAGACGGTGGAGACGCCTGCCGTCTGCTTCGCCTTCTCGCGTCTGCCGCCGTCAATGTACGCGGCGTCTAATGGACCGTCGCGCCGCCGGGCACACGTCGACGTTTGTTTTCCAACGCGTAAGCTGATCACGTATAATTTGAGCTCTTCTGAAACCAACGTTCGAAAAATGCCACTGCCCTAACCTGCACATATCTTAACAGACACGCCGACTGGCAACGGCGGAGTGAGCGAATGTGTTGAAGAGATTCGGGCGACTCTTTACATCGAGGTCTTGAGAGCCGATGAGGGTGAGGCGAGGTAAGTAAGGAGCAGTGCCTGGAGATCCCCGAGAAAACCCTGCCGACCAGCGGCATCGTCCGACACGATTCCCGCATGCGAAAATTCGGGGGCGAACCCACCAGGAATAGAACCCAGTTCGCCTTGGTGGGAGGCGAGTAGTCTAACCACTACATGGAAATGACGGAGGTAAAATAATTATATGTCTTAACGTTCCCCACCAATGCGAACCGGGTTCAATACCCGGCCGGGTCACTCCCGGATTTCCGCAAGTGGGAATCGTGCTGGACAATGACGCTGTCCGGCGGGTTTTCTCGGGGATCTCCAGTTTCCCCTGTCCTTGCATTCCAGCGCTGCTCCTTATATCATCTCATTTCAGCCTCATCGGCTCTCAAGACCTCGTTGTTAAGAGCCGCCCAATTATATCAACAACAACTCTTAGCGTTCAACGAAATTTGTTAGGCAAGCATATGTAAGAACGGAATTCATTTATTTTAATGCCTGTGTTTTAAATGCATGTAAGTGTAAGAGTTAGCAAATCTTGTTAAACAAATACTCTTTCTGTTGATTCCACAGCTTTACTTGACTGACGAAAGAATAAAGTTGCGAGGCTCATGGCAATGTTGATTTTACATATGATAGAAGACTACACGATGTGCGCTGAAGTAATCCTTAAGCAGGGATTTCGAAAGTGCTCACTTTGCCACGAACAGCATAATACTGGCTAATTGTTCCATACTTTACACGTCAGCCAATAAAATATATTTCTCTAGCTGACTTCACATCACGTGTATGCTGGGTGCTTCGCCGCCTGCTTGCGAGTTATCAGAAAACGTCCGGTTTCTGCCGACTCCGCGAAGGCTATCAGTTCTTGCTGCTGTCAAGTCGCGAGAAAGCACAAGCATAGGTACTCGTAGTTCCACTCATGAACCAAAGATGTCGTACACCGATTCAGTCTTCTGCACATGTCCCCAACATTGCCTCGAGGACGGGCAAAACCTCTGCATGAATGAACTTATCGCTAACTTCTCATGTGCTTCACAGTTTCGATTGTAATTCAACGCTTTCGTCGCATTTAGTTGTCATGTGTAGAGAACCGAAAAATTCGCAGATTCATTTCGTGACAAGCTAGAGTTCAAAACACGTGTGTTAATAAAATGTCAACCATTGGTCCACGCGGTGTTTGACACCTCCTGGAGAAGGCTGGCCTTATCTTCGCCTTCTGCTGTGACGGCAGACAACCAATGTGCAGTTGATATCCGCATATCTGTACATAAGACTATAGAGTCTAGCCTGCAGGTCATTAAACTCACGAATTTTTCAGGTCTCTAGTCATGTGCAATAACTAGATACCTGAAAAATTCGCGAGTTCAACAACCTGCAGGCTGAACTCTACAGTCTTATGTACAAATATGCCGATGTCAACTGCACATTGGTTGTCTGCTGTCACAATGGAAGGCGACGATTGGGCTAGCGTTCCCCAGAAGGCATCAAACACCGTGTGGTTCAATGGTTGAAGTTATACAAACACACGTGTTTTGAATTCTAGCTTGTCCCAAAATGAATCCGCGAATTCTTCAGGTCTCTAGCAATAACGAATTTTTTTGCATGCCTGATAAATTTATCGCGTTGAGTTAGCTTGAGCATCGGGTTTCATCGAAGGCACCGAAATGTTCACACCACTTCACTGGTAGAGAATACATAAAGAATCCCAAAGAAATACCGCTACACAGTTCTCTTGCATTTTCATTCATCTAACTTCTGGCTGGAAGGTTACGTACGTTTCAAAAACACAGGATTACGAATTTCTTGAACGTGACAAAGTGTGTGAGTGTAGAGTGTGGAACGATTTTAAAACAGTTGTTAATTCTCCATCATTCCAGCTGTTAGTTTGCCATTCTTATGCTAGATGAACTTAACAGTGATCCCGTTTGAAGCTTGCTTTTCGCTTTCAATAATACAACCAAAAATCTAACAACATTCCGCTAAATTAAAAATACAGTATTATAGGGAAAAAGTCTTTTATCTCGGTCTTATCTCAATAACTACGGTACAGTACAACCCTTCTACTTTTACATGTGTATATAATATTCACTCAATTTTAGTCGTGAAGATATGATACATTTTAAGAATTTTATATTTTAAATATACAACTTTAAACATGCAATACGTGGGAGAATGATGCAGAGATTACTACTGATATAGGTTTATTGAACGCTGACCACCAAATATAAAACCAATGAAAACTTGCAGAGTTTAACGTGGATTATTTTGGATCAATCTAACACGCTGAATTTGGGTTATACTGAAAATTGTTCTCCAGTCGCTAAAAGGTACAGATGTAACCATACGCCTTATTTGACATTCTAAGTTTAAGTGAAAAATATGGTTACTTCCATTTAAAAGCCCTGTTCAGTTTTTATCCAACCATTGTGTACCAGCGGCCGGGTCACTAGATTTTCATAAGTTAGAATTGTGTCGGACGATGCCGCTGGTTGAAGCGTTTTCTCGGGGATCTCCTGTTTCCCCCCCACCTTCGTTCCGGCATAGTTCCATACTCGCTTCACCCTCATCGGCTCTCAAGAACCCGATGTTAAGAGCCGCCCAAATATATTCACTCACTCATTATGAATCATTAAAATTAATTTAAATATCGTTATTTGCCTTTAATTAAAACTTGGTTTTGACTTTTCGATCGAGTAACTATAATACGCCTGTTTTTATTCTAAAACGTATAAACTTAAGCGTCCACTGTTGCAATGCCTATCAATATCTACAAAATGCTTACTGAAAATGTACGCCCTCGGAGCACAAAAATATTTTTAAGGTTTGTTTTCAAAAGCGCATGGTTGAACATGGTCCAATTATACAATAAAATTGCGCCAGGCATCAACATATAACAACGGCGGAAAATAAATAACGATATACTAAACAAACAAATGTTATATATAAATATGAGATATAAATAATACACACTTTAATTTGAGTTTATCGTGTTTGGATGTAAAATGTTCCAACAGAATTGAACTAACATATCTAAAGCTTACGTTTAAATTAAGCTGAAGTCCTGATCACGTGACTAAAAGTTCTGTTGGAAAAAATACCATACCTAATTTGGAGTTCAGAAATTTTTTTATGCGTATTTATGTGCCCCTCCCTCTCAGTGTGCAAATGGTGCCAACCTTCTTAATATAATGGCGCGTGTCTTTCCTTTTTTATATCGCAGCGTTTGTAAAGGCGACAAAGCATGAGATACACGCGGGTGACTCGGCCTTACAGCCTGTCCCAACTCCCACGGGGGGGTCCCTATCCGTGTGTTCGCCGACAGACGGCGTGCGCGGGGAACAGACAGACGCTCGCGTCGGGCTGTACGAGTTGGTGGAGGGAGGGGATAACTTTGTCGTCAGTTATCCGGCAACTGGAACTCCGACGAGGCGAGAGAGCGCTATGGCAGAGAGGGAGAGATCTTCCGCCGTATCCCAACCCCACAACGCGGTGGGAGTTTGAGTGATCCATTCCGCTCCAATGACGACAAAGGCTCTTTCCAACACCTCTTACCACAACTCTACCCCTCCTACCCCCGCTGTACAATCAACCATGGCCAGTGTTGCCAATCACTAAGATATTAAAATCCCTAGGCTGTCTCACCATCTATCTCTTGATTGAAAAATACGTTTCTCCATAGCAATGTGTATACTGTAAGTGCACGGACGCCGTGCTGAGTGGCTACTTACACTCCAGGCGTAAGTCTACGAACTTACTGACTGTGGTTGTCTATCAAAAGCAATAATTTATTCTTAAAGAAAATTTTATAAAATTACCTATTTGCTTCCTAAATATGTTTTCAGGCAATAAAAACTGGCAAAATAAGATTAATCAAAATTTCACTATCAGTTTTCTTATTAGACTGTTTTAGTTTCATGTAGGCTAATTCGCATTTTACTATTTATTAAATTTATATAATATAAATATCGCGTTCACAATAAGAATGTTGTCTTTGTTCTCTTATTTGCACAAGGAAAAACAATCCGGTAGACAACCTTTTATCAGGAGAATCAACATAAAATAGAAGTTTTCACAAATCCGTTCAAATTATTTAGTTTTAACCTGACATAACATTTTATAATTTAATGGATTTACAGTTTATCAATTCGGTATCAAGACTTTTAAGAAATCTGTGTAATAATTGTCTGAGGGTGCGTGCCAAAAATTACATCCCTCGTGCTTGCGGTAGAAATGATCATAGACTTAACAGATTTTTCCTTTTCCCTCTTCATTATCACGTCCATCTTTCCGTTGTTATGACAACGATATTACACTGATTTATGTTCACAAAATGTAACAGGTAGAAAATTTCAAATATAAGAAAGGTAATAATAAATTCGTAAAGTATCCATTGTTTATAAAGCAATCCTTGAACACCAGGTTAGTTTCAGAATCACTGGAGCTAGGCCACGATGATAGATCAGATATAAATATATGCTTATTTTCAAGAGCCAGGAGATCCTAAGATTGTCTGGCTGCCTTTATTCTTCAGTCCATTTAGCATTACCCAGGGTGCACCATGAGGAGGCGGACTAAAATTGAACCCATTACTTAATGCAATTACTTGCTTTACAGACGGGGGAGAATATTGTCCCCTCGATGTGAATGTGGTTCTGAAGAGTAAACTGTTCTTCACATTACCCAAGAACGTGCATTGACTGCCTATATAGGGAACTCTGATGATTTTCTCTACGTGACTCCAACACTGATGAAATACGTAATTAACCTAGATGTTTACTTGCAGTATGTATTATACGGTTTGATGTGATTGTATCGTGTGATTACCAATATCAGTCGTACGCACCAGTTAATTTACTGATGAAACGATATGCCTGTTCCATACGCTAAATAAATAACTGGAGACAGTGATGAATTCCCGGGGTTGGCAACACGTCAGCCACGTTTGAACTAGACTCCGGCGTCTGTATTGGAAACGGAGGGAGGGAAAGAGGAGGAAGCTGATGGCGCATGGCTCGACGTCACGAACGTCAACCGAAGGCACATCGATCTTCACTCAAGCTTCTGTGTCTTTGAAGTTCCTTCCCCTTTGAAATCACTGCAGGCCTAGATGGTCCCACCAAGAAAGGTGACACAGTGATACGCTTTGGATCTCGCATTCGGGAGGACCCGGGTTCCAATACTAGAGCGGCCATGCTAATTTTGGGTTTTCTAATGTTTCCCAAACTCACTCCAGGTGAGCGCAGGAGTGGCTTCTCTTTACAGGACATGGCCACTTACTTCCCAGTTCCTGCTTCTCTGAGCAACTTGTTCCGTTTATAATTTTTTGACGATATGTGAGACGGTGGTCTCTCTCCTACAAATTATCTGTTCGTTTCCTAGTGCTACTTCAACAGGAGAAAACCTGCAATAGACAGATATTAGGTAGTGTGGGTTTTCTAAGTGTACCTCAATCTTCTGTGCAGGTTTATTTTTCTCTCCAATGTCCAATTGCCGAAACAAATCCCAGGGAGTGTGAAGTGACGTCCTGACATACTTGAGTGCCAATAACCAGTCGCAAAATAGTGAGATATAACTCTCCTCAGAAGTAATGGGATCTTCGGAAACATCATCACTATCAACACGGTGCCCCTATTCCATGAGGGAAAATATTTTTTTTATTACTTCGTTTTAATAATCTTTTAAGACTATATGTTCAACTTATTCCAGTAGTCATGAAGAATATCTTGAAAAACATGACCTTCAAATATCTGTTGGCTTCCAAACTTCGATGCGAAACACAGTGAACGGATAAACACTATTCATTGGTAAATACCTGAAAAATTCGCGATTTCAACGACGTGCAGGCTGAACTCTACAGTCTTATGTACAAATATGCCGATGTCAACTGCACATTGGTCGTCTGTTGTCACAGTGGGTGGCGACGATTGACACCTTCTCCAGAAGGTGTCAAACACCGTGTGGTCCAATGGCTGTTTATACAAACACACGTGTTTTGAATTCTAGCTTTTACCCCAAAATGAATCCGCGAATTTTCCAGGTCTCTATCCATTGATTTAACCAGGGTTAAAAGTGCTTGCGAATACACATCATCACGTCCTTGACACACAGCTGACTAGTAACAAACGTTTGTCCGTACATCAAGTGAGTTTCGTGCGGAGAAGTGAAATGGAGAAATGTTGACACCGAATTCCATCCGCCAATTTGATGCACTCTCCTTTACAGGCGTTAATAGACGTTTGGCGTCCAGCGTTTTGGAAGCAACGATTTCAGTACATTATATCGTGCAGTGCCGAAAATGTGAAGTGGTTATAACGGCGATAACGCAGCACCGGAACTGCACGTTACAAAAAGTCCTACTATCACAAGACGTTTCTATCGCAGTGCATTCGGAGTCTTAGACACCTAGGAAAAAAGGTACGTGGGACCAAACTTAACTCTTATAACTTAAATGAGACTTTGCAAAATTTTCGAAGCTATTCTGAAAAAAAAAAGAAAAGGCAATTTTAGATAATGGTTTATGCAATCTTTACAAGTAAACATATGGTGTTGCATTGAGAAAAAATACTCTTGTAACAACCAAATTACTCTATCCATAACTAGGAGCAGTGATATTTCGTGAAAAGATTTGAGACAAGATACAGTCCAAAGCACTGTAGGGTCTTCCAGCTTCTTTGATTGGCTAAAAATAATGTTCTGGCCTGTGTTAAACGTTTGCGCACGAATCACGAAGGTTCAGTGTCGGAGTTACTTAGTCCTGAGTGGCTCGGTCAAAGACGGACACGGCACCAGCAGCCAATGGAGGCATAACAATATCTGTGGTGTGTATATAGTATTGAAGTCTACTGTGTGCTCCGATTTTTACGCGAAAATTCACTGGCCTTATCCCTAACCCATCTAGATTGTTAACGTACGAGCAACAATCAGACTGGTCGATGTTGCCATCCAAATGTTGTTGACGAAGACAGCAGTAGCAGCATAGCCGCAGACTGTGTTTCTGTCTGTGTTCGTGTCTGCGGCCGTGAATGCCTTCCGACAGCAGAGCTCACCAGCCACCCTACAGAACAGACAGCACCATCTGGAACTTCAATTACATCTTCTGTAACATGTGGATTGCTCCCGCAACAAAAGAAGCAGTCGATTACCACAACAGGATTTTGGTTGCTGCTACCACGAAAATAAATCACAGAACTGGTCTGCTGTCACATCACTAATGACGTTTCCTAGTCATTAATGACTAGGAAACAAATCTCCTAAATTACGTTGGTATCTTAATAAAATATAATAATACATATGAGTATAAAATAATACCGCAAATTTAAAGGTCTATAATATCAAAAACAAACAACCTGCAACCTTGATTGCCAAATCAAATGAACCGTGGAACCGCGAAGTTTGTTTACCATACATTCACAAATGTTCAATGTGACCGCCATGAGCGGCCCAAACGACATCTACGCGATAAACAAGCTCGTTCCATGCTCTTGTCAGCATGTCCGGTGTTACGGTTTGGATGGCATTCGTAACTCTCGGTTTGAGATGGTGAGGGGGTAGCGAGCTCGCATTCGACACGTCAATGTGAAGGGGATGGTCTGATGTTTCCTTTATGGTGCACCACCCCATTGGCACCTAGCTGCTCGTGGATACCTGAACGAGACGTTGCCGCAACGCTGGATTGGTCGAGGAGCAGCTGGTGACCAGGCTCTTCATCACTGGCTCTCAAGAAGCCCGGATCTTACCCCGTGCGATTTTTTTCTATGGGGATACATAAAGGATCAAGGGCTAACATTGACGACCTCAAAACGAGAATTGTGGATGCCATCCAAACCGTAACACCTGACATGCTGACAAGAGTGTGAAACGAGTTAGATTATCGCGTAGATGTCGTTCGGGCCGCTCGTGGTGGTCACATTGAACATTTATGAATAGGTAAACCCACGTTACGGTTCCACGGTTCATTTGATTGGTCAATCAAGGTTGTAGGTTGTTTGGTTTATGATATTATAGACCTTCAAAGTTGGGGTATTCTTTTATACTCAACCTGTATATTAATATCAGACTTGCATTCGCATTGCCCGTCTTCCCTTCGTTATGGTGTTCTCCTTTGTCAAACATCGCATTCTGTGTCCCTTGCCCATTAAGGTAAGCTCCACGCTGCTGTACGTAAGCATTCCGCCGGGATAAGTCACGTCGCGTGTTACTTGCTTAAAGCTGTGAGTCCACAGACCCATGCTACCGGCCCACTTAACGATATAATATTTGCACATTATTTCGTTGGCGTTTCTGTGTTACTTCCATTGCATATGCCTATAGCTAGTGACTTTTCGCGTAAAAATTGAATCACACAGTAGACTTCAATATTATATACACACCTCAGCTGTTGTTATACCTCCATTGGCTGCTGGCGCCGTGTCCTTCTTTGACCAAGTCACTCAGGACTAAGTAACTCCGACACTGCACATTCGTGATTCGTGCGCAAATGGCTGGTGTCGTGTCCATCTTTGACCAAGCCACAAGTAACTACGACACTACACCTTCGTGATTCATGCGCAAATGGTTAACACGGGCCAGAACATTTTTCAGCCAATCAAAGAAGCTGGACGACCCTACAGTGCTTTGGACTGTATCCTGTCTAGAAATCTTTTAGCGAAATATCACTGCCCCTACATACATGTCATCGAAATTATGTAGTAGTAGATATTATTTCCTTTCTTTACGTTTTTAGTTTAATTGGTAATGTTAGGTATGTTTAAACAAACAGTGCGTATTGCGCTCTCACCTCCTCACATTAAATGCAGTTTAAACCTTCAAACAGAGCGCAGTGATGATTACGTGCGAACGAAATGAAGTCGTTAAAACGGGATGAAAGACTGAATGTTAAAGTTACCTCGTAAAATAGTGTTATAAAATACGAAATTCACATGTTAGAAAGTATTTTTTTATTGGTTTTATTAGTTTATGCGTAGTTATTTCATTTGATATACTTTGTTCCACGGAACTTTTGCACATTTTATTTAACTGAGTCGTCCGTCAAAAAAACAAATCACTGACAAACAGTGAATAAATTGATTGATGAGTTAGTGGGAAAATGAATTAGTTAAGGAAAACTGACATTTGTTTTTTCACAAATTCATAAGTTAAATTCACTGAAGTGACTGTTGTATCAGTCAGGTACTGTTAACTGACTGTATAAGTGAAACTCCCACTGATTCTTTTAATAAGTGTAGGTTGTTCACGGTAAAGTGAGAAATTTTGAGGGCCTAGATACTTTTTTCCTGTCAGCAATTTTTTTTATCCTTCCACGACTTTTTAAAGTAAATATTACCATGCAAGTAATAAATACTGTTTACGTATTTCACCGGACACGAAAGGTAACGTCTAAATCTACGACAAAATATATTTATTGGCCATTATTTCAAAGGAGAGGGCTTCAAAAAGTGCTCACTTTACCGTGAATACCCGTCGCTACAATTCGTCCCCTCCGTCTGGCCTCTGGGAGCCACCAAACGTTGTTGAACTTGGTTCCGGCCTCTCTATCAGAGACGGGGTGGGTGAGGTACGACGTAATTAATGATAAACAAAGGCACACTCTCGTCTCTCGCCCCATCTTCTCTTTGATGTTTCTCTCCGCCTAGCCACACAGCTCGCTTGGATTGAAAACGGTCCTTTGCCATTTGCTGTACGGTTATTGCCAGAGACCTGACAAATTCGCGGATTCATTTCGAGACAAGCTAGAATTCAAAACACAGTGTTCGTACAACTTCAGCCATTGAACCACGTGGTGTTTGACACCTTCCGCGGAACGCTAGCCCAATCGTCGCCTTCCAGACAACCAATGTGTAGTTGACATCGGGCATATTTGTACACAAGACTGTAGAGTTCAGCCTGCAGGTCGTTGAACTGGCGAATGTTTCAGGTCTCTTAGTTATTGCTCTAGCATATACTTCCCGCGCGCTTGTATCTACCGAGAACAAAGAATATTTAGTCCGGTTTATGTCAGAACGCTTCAATTTCACCGACAATATTCATCGTCTTCGCCAAACGATTCTAAAATTGCTGTGACCTGCCTTTCTGACTAACACGCACACGCGCTTTTCGCGTGCCAAGAAGTATTATCTGAGTGCGAGTTAAAATCTAGCGACATTTTGGGCCCACCAGTGTTTACATGTAATAACGTAGCGCGAAAATTCTTACAAAATCTCATTGCAAATGAGGAAATGATATTTCGTTTGTAGCATTTCAATTAATCTACGTATGTGAAAAATTAAGACGCAGATTGCAAAGATACCTGTAAAGTCTTAAACAATGTGCCGTTCTTCTGGATGAATATGCAAAATTCTAGCTGTTAACACATGCATTGTATGAGAGTAAATTTGTTCCATGAACGTGTGTGCTTTCATAGTTAGTAACTAACCACGGTGTCTAACTAGGCTTTCCACAAAAACTATTAGTTTCTATGTCTGTTAAAAAAACATTTCAAGAATTACCAAAACCTACAAAATATTTATCGAAGAGAATTTTTGCTTAATGATCGTAACTCCAATATTCACATGTAATTTCTAGCTTCTGTCAATACATGTGTAATTTATTTTCTGGAGGGCTTCTTTTGTAAACCCTAATAGTAAAAATCTGCTCAAAAGCTAGATATTTGCGTAACCTACACATGTGAAGCATGAACAAAGCAGCGCTAGGAAGATTGAAAATATGATTATCATTATTAATAACTAGAGCCAGTGACGTTTCGCGTAAAAATCGGAGCACACAGTAGACTTCAATACTATATACATGCCTCAGCTGTTGTTACACCTCAATTGGTTGCTGGTGCCTTTTCCGTCTTTGACCAAGTCACTCAGGACCTGACACTGAACCGTCGTGATTCGTGTGCAAATGGTTAACACGTGCCAGAACATATTTTAGCCAATCAAAGAAGCTGGACGACGATACAGTGCTTTGGACTGTACCTTGTCTCGAAATCTTTTCGCGAAATATTACTGCCCCTATTAATACCTCAATTTTCATTAAAGATTGTGTAACAGAATGTTTGAAATCCACGTATTTCCACGAGATTATTAAACTTGTGCCCAATGCTGATCTACGAAAATAACACTTAACTTCTGACGAAGCCTGCTGAGAGCTTTCAAGACGTCACGCGTATTAGAAACACAATTTCAGAGCACTCTGATATAGCAAAAAAATTGTTTTTTCAAAGTGTTGTATATCAGAATACACGATGCATTGAAAATTTTGTAATAAAATTGGGAGGTTATTCCTGAGATCAAAACAAGCACAAATGTTCCCTTGAACATGTGCTCCACAACACGTTGTTATTGAGTTACAGGACGTACATTGGCCACATCACAGGCGTTGCTTGAACTGTCTGCCATTGGCAGCAACGCCTCATCATGGACTACATGGCGAAGCCGCTAGAAAATACCTGGGATATGTCGAACACCTACGCAGGCGTTTTTGATATGCTGTTACAAGTCATTGATGTCGTTAACCGGCGTAGCATGCACCACACTTTCCATGTGTCCCTGGAGACAACAGTCCAGCGGATTAAGGTCAGGAGACCGGGCAGGCCAGTGCATTGGTCCGTGATTCCCAATACAACGTAACAACACAGTAAGTGGCGGTGATGATACATGTTACCACAATGTGAGGTACCTGTAACTCAATAAATATGCTTTGTAGGACGTATGTTCATAGTATTTTTTTTGCTTGTTTTGATTAATTGCCTCCTAAAGTGTGATACAATAGTTCAGATACAGACTGTAATCTATCAGCAGGCTAATTAAAAAATCTACAGACTACCATTAAAATTTGTGCGCGCTGAAAATCGTTTGGTAACCCTTAAAGCTGATAAAAAGACACACAAAGGGTATGTAGTAAACTTTTAAACACTTTAAAGTGTATTTCCGAGTGTAGCTCGGCCAATATTCGTCAGCCCATAAGGAGCATAACTGGTAGAAAAATATTTCATTTGTTTCGATATTTTTATCAAATGTTTATTAGACAAAAAAATAACTTCAACGACAGTTTTCCTTAAGCAAGAATACTAATATCTCTATTAGTGCCGAAATCAACAGGACTGATAGTACATCCTGTTACACATGAAACATGACTTAATTGGACCTGACACTTCACTGGCCAGCCAGCCAATAATGAACGTATGGTGTGTTGTTGACCAATAGAATGGTGGTAAGTGAGAACATGCTGTGTATAGTGGTGATTAAACTGTGGCCCGTGAAACTTACTGAGTGTGACATAGAGTATTTTCATTGAATTGTAAAGCCGACCCTGAAGGACCGAGTTGGAACTGGGCTGTTGGTCGGGCAACCAACCTGTAATGGGTGTAAGGCGATAGTGTGAGTGCCTGGTTGGGTAGTCGTGACTACGTGAATGACTAATCTAGTTCGGCCATTCCTCTGATGGAGGACAAAGTAATGGCCAAATAGCCTTTAATTGGGTGTAAGAGTAGATCGGCGTGAAGTGTAGTATACTTCCTGCTGGACCTCCAGACTCTCCCACTGATAGGTCCGGTAGCGGGCTCTCCGCTCTGGCTGTCGAGCTTTGGTGAGGCCTTCTCGACCTTAGTGAAGGGTTTGCCCCTGTGCTGCTGCGTGGGCCAAGACACGGTCCTTGAAATGGGGCAGAGATGCGAATATATAGCCTAGCGCTGCTGAAGTCCATCTCCACCTCCTCTA
>NQII01006057.1:25258-55650 GCA_002778355.1 Clitarchus hookeri
CTGGAAACACGGTGGTAACACCGTGGCTGACGGAGTGAGGACGATAATGGGCTAGTGGCGGCCCCGCCAGTGCACTGGTGATCAGCCACGGCGAGGTCATGTGCGGCTTTCCAGTAGCTGCATATGTTCTTCGCCTGCGGTAATGACACGCGAGCCGAGTGCACAACCCCAACTGAGGCCTTTGGATAGATCTCGGGGTGGCGGAGCTCTGCAGAAGGGACTGTCTGGCATCCTGGAAGAGTTGGGCTGCTTTGGGTGAAAACACAGTGTGCGCGGTATAGTTGTGGAGACCCAAGGGGATCGGTATGAAGCCCCGGCCTTTGGCTGTGCCAATCGCAGGTCGAACTCCGGGTGGCATTGGGAGGAAGCCCGGGTGGCATTGGGAGGAAGCCNAGCCTGGAGAGCTACAACAGCGGCGCATGCAGCCTCAGTAGCTGTGGAGAAAAATTGCATTCCCTCCCACGGAACCTCCACGATACACAGTGCTAGGTTTAGTGATGGGCTCTTGTCGCTCGAGGAACATTTGGGGAAGCAAAGCGGCGTGTCGCAGGGCCCAGTTTTGATGGATTGATGCTCGCTAGTGAAGGAATGACGGTCTGGTCCGCCTAGAAGAGGACTCGTTCATGAAGCGCGTTCGTAGAGACTGGATAGTCCTCGGCCCCATCAAGGTGGTGCGTGCAGATTCAGCTCTGTACGATGCTGTTGACAGGTGAGGTGGTATCCACGCCCACCCACCGCGATTGGAAGGAGCGTAATCTCCTTCTATTGGGTTGCATTCAACTGCAGCCAGTTAAAGCACAGTAGTGCCATATTATTGTCTGGCTTCAGACTTGATGGGATCTGGCCGGTGTGCACAGCATGGAAGTGGCTAAAATGCCTGCTGTGGCTTTGTGGCTGAATATAAACTAGTCCTGGGCGCTCTGCACACCGTATGTTTCTCTGCACTTAACACCGGTTTTACCTTTAAGGCACAGTCACAGGAGACCCGACTGCCCACATGCTGTACTAGACCATACACATAAAATAATTTGAGAAGCCAAGTTCTAAATCTTTGTAATGCGGTTTGTTCCAATTCTTTTTAACGTTGTGTTCAGTCGTGTACCATGTTATTTTGTATTTTAAAATACATTGGCATGCCAAAAAGTCTTGGGATGGGGATATAGGCCCTCCTGTAGCCCAGCGAAGTGAAGCAACTCGT
The DNA here is from genome assembly GCA_002778355.1 of Clitarchus hookeri. NCBI lineage: Eukaryota > Metazoa > Arthropoda > Insecta > Phasmatodea > Phasmatidae > Clitarchus > Clitarchus hookeri. The sequence continues at coordinate 26,457 of NQII01006057.1, forward strand.
CGTCGCATAGATTACACATGTCGACGAACCACCTGTGGAGAGATGTTGACACATGCCGTCTGGATAACTACCCACGGTTACCTGCTATTTGACGGACGCAAACTCGTCTCTGCTGAGAGGGGAGACGATTGTACACTCCTTAGACACGTACAAAAATTCTCAAGCGCCCTGCGTTGAAACCTCGGTACAGACTTCCCACCTATAAAACGATAAGGTCACCGCTAAAGTACCAATAAGAACATACAGCACGACGAGAACACTGCACGCAAGTTCAGAGCCTAGCGCTTAGGGGCGATGGTGTACTTGATACGCTTAACAATGTAGCCCGCACATCGGTAGATGGGTGTGGCCGGGAGAGGGGCGGCCAGCTCCTCCCCCCCCNCATGGTACGTCCCTACACCCGCCAGCAAATACCACGCTTTGTTCGCAGTTAGCTAAGCAATTCAACCCCAGTCTTTTAAAATAAATTCCCTAACTTAAGGGTATTGGATACCAAAAATTAATAACTTTATATTTGTACCAAACATTCTTCAACTTGTACGCATTGTATGTGATTACGTTTTCTTCTAATACAAAATACAGTTTCTATATATATATTTTTAATTATTTGATGTCAAATACAAAATTTTTCTGCTTTGCTGCAGTCATAATAACAAATACTAAATTTTGGGATAGGCTAACTTCTCCACCTAAAACAATCGAATGTATGTACTAATTATGTGATATCTGGAAGGCCTATTTATTATCGAAATAAACGTTCCTTGTGATGTTTTTACGATTTCACTACACTTCATTGACTCTTAGCTTACTTCCTTTTAAAAGTGATAACGCGATCACCATGCGACTATTTGCATTTCATCAACCACTTACTCAAAAATTACTTGTGACTAGTCGAAAATACTTCTAACAATTTTTTGTATGCATCTCAAGGCAACACATGAGGTAATGACGCGAATATTCGTAAATATTTTGCAATAATAAAACTCTAACTGTGTAAATGAATAGTCATCTGGAGACTTTTGACTGCTTGATCTGCTATAACAGGGACAAAACATAATGCGGGGCAAAATAATAAAAATTTAAGTACACGATTGCGCTTTCGATTTTTCGTAACACATGAATAAAACAATTTCTTTTCTCATTTTGAAATGACTATAAATTAAAATTAAATTTTTTGTCCTCTATCCTATTTGTCTATCGTAGTTTTTTTAGATAACACTAAAGAAAATAATTTTCTTCCCTATTTTATTCTTAAAAATCTTATTTAAAAAAAGAGCCTATAATTTGTAATTATACAAATATTTATTTTATAAGTCTTCATATAAGCTACTGCATTTTTTAAAAGACAACATGCTGTAGACCTACAATGAAAAATATATTCTAATATCAGAGTTTCCAAACATAATTTTTTGTGAAAGTAAAAACCTTTTTTTTTACGTTTAATGTACAGTCATGTCGGCAGAAAATAATATACAGTTTCCACAGGTCTTAAATAAATTAAAAGCGTAGTGTTTGATTGGTGGCAAACAATTAACTTTTAAGTCATATACAAAAAAAGGATTGATGGAATTTTAACAGATATATTCTCCCCCGCGAAATGTACAGTGTTACTTGAACGAAGCATGCATATGTTTCATTATGTCCATCGCAATTTTAATTTTATCCCCTGGTGAACTGAATTAAAATGNTTTTTTTTTTTTTTTTTGAGTTTCAATCAACCGTCTGTATTTTTAACAGGGAAATTTCTTTCGCAGAACGAGTGCGTAAACGAGGAGGAAGAAACTATTATAATAATGTTTCCAGGCAACTCAAACATTTCCCCTCCGCGTGCACTGTAAAAAAAATGTTTTCGTAAACTTCACTCAGAAGTTATTTCTACATCAATATACGTCGTGATTTTTACTCTTTGCATCGTTACAAATGTTGTGTTTATAAAGTATCTAGAAAAATTTTACTGATCATGGAATCACTTTTAATAAAGAAGACACAGTTACACATTACTAAAATCTGTGTTAAGTATTTCAGTATTTCACTTAAAAAAATTAACACATTTACGAATGATCCACTATTAAATTATAACAATAATAATATAATTTGGGGTAGGGTGTAAGAACCTTTCCCAATAACGTTATTTCGAGTGTAAATTACTAACCTCGATTCTTTCCAAGACGTGAAACTGTCATTTTTGTCAGTACTTTAACAAATGCTTATTTCGTCATGCAGGTTAAGGACGTGGGTTTTATATTACCAGGAGTAAAGTTTAAAATCTCCATGCTGCAAGGATATATTTTTTTTTTTCGTAAATTACAATTTGAACATATAATCTACCTTTTCTGTTATTTAATCAACAAAAATTAATTTTATTTCTACTAACTTTTCTATATTATTCTAAGATTAAGTACAGGCATACAAAATCTCATATTCCAAAAACGTAAGTTTCATTTTTTTTGCAAGAACCATTTTTGTAGTGCTTCAAGAGATATTGGGGCCCCGGTGGCTGAGCGGTTAGACTGCTCACCTCCCAATCGGGTGGACCAGGCTCAATTCAGGACCGGGTCACTTCCAGATTTTCACGAGTGGAAATCGTACCGGACGATGCCGCTGGTCGGAGGGTTTTCTCGGGAAACTCCCGTTTCCGCCGTCCTTGCATTCCGGCACTGCTCCACTCTTATCTCATTTCACCGTCATCGGCTGTCATGATATCGTCGTTCACAGCCATCCAAATCTGCCAACTCAACTCAATAAATATTGCGGCAACAGGATTTCCAAGGACTTTTCTTGTACGAGTACAAGCCATTTTTACAATGTACTCTCGCTGTGCGCGGGCTGAAGGAATAATGGCGCCTGAGGGTGGCTCCCTCTGTTACCACCCTTACTTTTCAACCAGCAACCCCTTTTCTTTATATCCAGTAAGTCGTGGACATGACATCTCGCGTTATCTGGGTGAGTTTACCCGTTATTCCTTACCGACCAGCTTAACTGTCTGGCTCACTCTTTCTTCCCCTTGTCCTCTGATAAACCTTTCATCCCCAGCTCCCAAGCTGAGAGACGTCAAGCAAAGAGGGAAAGTTTTGAACATTCGTTCCGCTAAAAGTCCTCGCCTAGGGTCAACGACCCGGAAAACTGCCTCAGCTGTACCTTAAATTTTTTTTTTAAATTCCCTCACATAAAATAAATGTATCTATGTGACGAGTGAGTAACGTGGTTTAAATGTTATTTTTAAGGCGTAAACAACCAGTTGTAGTCTATTCGTGCGTGGTAACTTCCAACTTTTCTGAAGCACTACTAAAGTAATGCTTTCAGGCTGTCAAAGGATAGCGAACCGCATTTTTACGAACCTGATTTAATAATATTTTACAAGATGACTATTCCTTACTAGTAGGGGCAGTGATATTTCGCGAAAAGATTTCCAGACAAGATACAGTCCAAAGCACTGTAGGGTCGTCCAGCTTCTTTGATTGGCTAAAAAATTTTCTGGTCCGTGTTGACCGTTTGCGCACGAATCACGAAAGTTCAGCGTCAGAGTTACTTAGTCCTGAGTGGCTCGGTCAAAGACGGACACGGCACCAGCAGCCAATGGAGGTACAACAACAGCTGAGATGCGTATATAGTATTGAAGTCTACTGTGTGCTCCGATTTTTACGCGAAAAGTCACTGGCCCTACTTACCAGGCATTACCGACACACCTACCGTCTCTCGGTTTTTATTCATATTAATTTCAAATGGAATATCGTAATTTATTATTAAAATATAGACATAATTTTGATTTAATCACTGGCGAAATACATTGATAACAACAGGAATAAATTGTTTCTATACTGAAGCCGTAAAAAAACCTAAGATATTAAAAAAAAATTTTATATTTTGTTTATTAATTATTACTTGAAAACAGTCCGAAACACAAAGAAATAATTTTAAAACAAAACACATCAATCCCAGTAAAAACTTGTGATGCTAACGTAAACAGTATCCTGGGAAATTTGAAAGTTACGCACGTTAGTTCATTGCGGCACAGTCTCCTTACGTCTGTCAGTTGTAGGAAAACTCAACATCTCGTGTGTGTGTCGTGCCTGGTTGAACCATCAAAGGCGATGAGAAAAAAAAAAAAAAGGTGGTTCTTATTTTGTATTGCTTGCACCAGGCCGAGAAACTGGGAGTCTTGAGCGGTGATCGACGGAACTTGTTCATCGATCCACCTCAGGAACTGCGCGTGCTTTTCCATTGCGTATTTACATAATTGCCTCTCCCTCGACGCTGTTTCACGGAGGCAAGTTTGTTGCCGTGCTCGCGCAGTGCTCTCGTCGACGTGACTCTCGACTCCGGCACACGTCGACGAGAGATCGAGTTGGGTACGATTATTCACTCCAGCAAAGCGACCCGGTTCTCGGAAACGTCCACTTTCATAACTACCTACCATATCGCATACGTTCGTAACTCATACTTTCGCATAAGCCGCTTACAAATAAAGCGTTTTTTTTCATGTAGAGACTGTTCGAAAATTAAACGCCCAAACTGCGAGAGGTGATTTCTTATGAAAATTAAAGTCGAAAGTATACAGGACGTAATATACCTAAGCGGAATATTAAAGGAGATATGAGACTAAGAGTACAAAGTCCGCAGCAGAAAGGTGACTTATGTTTCCATGTTGAAGCGAAACATGCGTAATTCTGGCCGTCCTCGGTCTATGCGCACTGTTCGGCTTGAGGAAGTGATACGTCAGCACATCAAATACGTGCCCTCCACTAGTACACGCTCCATAGCACGACAACAATTGAACGTGTCCCATTCAACCGTGTGGAACGTACTGTGGGTACATCGCCGCCATCCCTACCGCTGGCAGAGAGTACATGGCATTCAGCGAAAAAACGTTTTCAAACTCCAATTTTCACAGTATCATATCTCATTTAATATTCCGTTTAGGTATATGGTGTCCTGCATATTTTCGAATTTAATTTTCTTAAGAAATCACTTCCAGCAGTTTGAGCATATAATTTCCGAACAACATGTATAGGCTATTCACGGTGAAGTGAACACTTTTCTAAGGCACTTTCAACAGGCTTTAACCATTAATAAATCTATTTTTTTGCAGCTTCAGGCGTGAACTTTTGGGAGTGGTGAAATATATACACTGTGTTGATTAGTCACATGCCAATGTTTATAAGAAATAGGGGCAGAAAGTTAGAAATCGACTGAAAATAAAAATTCAGCACAGCCTCAAAAAGTGCTAACTAAAGCGTCGATCGCCTATATATATATATATATGTATATATATGCTTGTGTGAGTGTGTGTGTATGATGTATCTAAATTCAACCGACAAAATTTGGCTGCAAGTTAATCACGAAAAAAGAAGATGTAAACATACAAGCCAGCAGCGTGTTGTGAACTGTTGCAAGGTGAGCCGCGGTTTGCTCCGTGCTATACGTAATCGTTTGCTAGTTAGCACGTCGACCACTTAAACGTACTAGTGCATTTGACGTCACAGCACGTGTGTGATAGGTGCCTCGCCGCTCTCTCGTGAGTGGCCGCAATATATTCAGTTTCTCACGGATTCATTCTGGTTTATTGATTTTTGATACGTGCGCAGACTTGTACAGCACTGAGCAAGAACCTGCTTACCTTGCAACACTTCGCCACACGCCGCTGATACAACCAATTCCCTAAGAGCGTTACGCGTCTTTGAAGGTGGATCTCGAGCAAATGTTTACTGAATGTCTAGATGACGTGTAACGGAACGAGTATCTGTAAATCACACTACACCCGTCGGAGTCACCAAATAGTTTTAATGGAAATAATTATGGTTGCTACTCTTATTACGACTTAATCTCCATGACGCGGCAGCATACTTGGAACCGAAAAGATGGATTATCAATCCGCATGTCACAATTAACATTACACATGATCCAGTCACTAAGCGTCCAATCTTAAATGTCTTCACCAGTATCTGTAATAAACTTGTACTTCAGATCCAAATTCAAAGATGTGAACCGCCCCTAAGATTCACTACAAGTCATAGATACCATACATGCTTCCTTTCCTTTTTTCGTTATTAGCCCGAAGCCGACTTTTTTTCGGTCGAATTCGGATACTTCCTGTATATACTACATATATTTGCACACATATGATGTGTCGATTTACACTTGAAGTATTCGGGATGTAGACAGAATGCCTGAAAATAAAACGCCCACACGATCGTATGTCCCAGGTTAGACGGTTTGCGAGTTCTGGGTCAATGTTTTTCAGTCCGCAGTCAAAGCTTGTTCCCGACAGATGGATGGTACATGCAGGACTATTAGCCTGGCCTGCACGTTCCCCTGATATTAATCCAGTGGAATATTACGCGTGGGGACATCTCAAGACAATCGTTTCCCCAGTACCTGTTACAAACATTAAACGTAATAACTCTAATAGACGTACCCTATGTCTGTAAATATATAAGGTGTATACGATGACTATCCAAATTTGACTTTAAAACGTCGGCTGCAGGTTAATAACGAAAGGCGGTACACATATTTCAAATTTGACCTAAATTATAGGTTTGTCACAAATACTGGAGAGAAAAATTTTAGATTAAACACTTTGTGGCCGGATAATGCGTAACGTTAATTGTGACATGCGGATTAATAATCCCTATTTTCAGTCCTAAGTTGGCTACCGCGTCATGGAGATTAAGTCGAATTGAGAGTAGTATCCTTGATAATTTTAATGCTATTATTTGATGATATCGACAGGTTGTAGTGTGGTTTACAGATATTCGTTCTGTCACACATCATCTAGACATTCAGCCAATATGCACGCCTACATCAAAAGAACTGCCGCTCCATTTTCCTTTAGAAACGACACAAAGAGTCGTATCATACTCATAATTTCTAACGTCATAAGCCATGTTTACTGTGGTGACATTGGTAACAGAACAACGCAAATAACGTTTCTGTATGCAGTCAGCCTGGTTTTCGCGGAATCATATCTCTTACGAAAGAACCCGAACTAGAAGTTATGACTCGGAAACTAATAAATGCAAGACGACATGACGTGTGTTTCGCTTCCCATTTTCACCCCTTCTCTCCGCTAACGACTGGCGGGGTTTTACGACGTTTAATTAACTTCCGCCGCGAAGCTTTGATGCCCCAGGCGTGAGGCAGGGGTCAGGAGGGGAGGGGAGGATATATACAGGGTTATTCTAAAATCATGGGACAAACATTGAGGGGTGGTAGAGCTCACTAAAAAAAAAACAATTATGGTATAGGAATATATGGGCGGAAGTGACTTGTTTAGGTGCAAACACAAAAACATTAACCGCCACCACGATAGCCAGATTTATCGAGTCTCGATTTGTTCCCATGGGGGCATTTGATAGCCCTCATTTACGAGACTCCAGTTGATTCCATTGAAGACCTCGTCGCTTTACTATCCTGTGTGGCTGCACGCGTGCGTGAAATACCCGGCGTATTTGAATCTGTTCGCCAATCACTCCACTGACGCTACCAAGCTTGCATTACTGTCGGTGGTAGCAATTTTGAGCAATTATTATAAACATTGCTGTAAAAAGGCATTTGGAGGCGACGTTGTAAATAAACATTGTGTTGCATTTCATTTGTAATTTTTGTGTTTGTGCCTCAACGCGTCACTCCCGCCCATATATTCCCATACAATAACTGTTTGTTTTAGTCAGCTCTACCACCCCTCAATGTTTGTGCCATGTTTTTATAATCACCCTGTATATGTAGACATGTATGTTAGCTCTTCGACAAAATGTCGCCTTGAATGTCTGAAGTGAGAAGTAACCACAGGCTCCTCCAGATGGAGCTTCGATCACCCGCGTGGTGTGCTCTGGGACTCGCAAACTTCTAAGCGGCGGTAAGGTGCAGCGAAAGTCTCGTCAAGTCTGTGTAAAAAAGATGCAAAGTTACATCGATAATTATAAGAAAAATACAGTCATTGTATTTAGGATTGCCAAAAGCATTAACCCATTAAGCCATGCAGTAACCATGTTCACAATGGGTGATATGTTGCGCATGAATGATATTTATGACGGTTGCTGTACACGGCAAGGTGTAAGCGTCCAGTCGTTCTTGTGGCTGAGTCAGTATCATGGAGCACGCGGAGCGTTGTTCACTGGTTGCAAGGCAAGGGCCTGAACACAAGTACAGCGCACAACAAAATTTCACACGATTGCAACTCTTGAACTCAGAAATAAGTATGTGGGCTGAATGGATTAATGTAGTAGTCGAATATGCAAGTTTGTCGAAACGTTCGGCCACAGATAGAGGACATAAAACAAGTGAGTTCAATTTCCCGTTTCTAGACTTCACAGGCTTATGTACAATCATATATATGTATACTATTAAACCGGCCCGGCTTCGCCCGGGTACAATTGAGTTTTACAGTGATACACTAATAAACAAATTGGGAAAAGACGATTCATTTCTGTGGAAACAGAATTATAAAATTATACTACTTCAGCCTAGGATTTTAACTGATTATGGCAACCCAAGATGAAGCAAAAATTTTTTATCCGATGGCCAAGAAGTAGGGTATTGTTTTTGGAGTGTATCTGTGCAACTATCGCGTAGTTACCACATTTCCACTTTCCAGCGTCGATGTATGAAAATCAAAACGTGAGTTCCATCATGTTGTAGCTTTAGAAATAATTGTACCTAAGTACAATTTTTTTGCGCTTGTCTGAGGGATCTTAATCTATCACCAAAATTAAGCAACGTTCCCAGCGGCACACATTTGGATGGGTGACCGTTTAGAGGCATAACATCTGAGCGCTTTCGGGCTTCGNGACCGTTTAGAGGCATAACATCTGAGCGCTTCCGGGCTTTGGAGGGCACGTTAAATATTCGGTCCCGATTGTTATCGATTGATGGCAGTCGTTAAGCCATTTCAGAGATCCTTGGGTGGCCTAATAAACTCTGAAACCGGAGGAAAAAAATATTTCGATCACGTTCCCAGCCGCTGCAGTATTACGTTTTGTAGTTATTCCACAGGACCCGTACAATTTACCGGGATAAAAAGTATCATATGTCCTATTCCAGGATCTAAAGTACCTACATACCAAATTTCATCAAAATCCGTTCANAAGTATCATATGTCCTATTCCAGGATCTAAAGTACCTACATACCAAATTTCATCAAAATCCGTTCAGCCGTTATGCAGCTGAATGGTAATAAACATACACACCTAGACTTTCGCATTTTTAATATTAGAAGGATACACATAAACTTCTTATTGGTTGCTTGCTGCCACAGTGGAGAGCAATGACTGGGCCTGCGTTTTGTTGCATGCTAATTAATAGCGTTGGGTTCTCCCAGGCATGTCAAATAACACGTGGACCAATTGCAAAAGTAGCACAAACGCACGAGATTTCCTTTCAAGCGTGTGCCAAATTGATTCCGCGAGAATTTTGTATCTGTCCACCTACAGTTACAAAAGTACCAGTCTAGCCCATTCACGGTTACCTCCAACTTTCATGAAGCCCGGATAAAGTTCTACTTCCAGATTATTCCTCCTTCTTCTCACGCAAATTAAACATAACTTAGTCTAGAAAATAACACGAAAGGTACAACGGACCGCATTCGTTTGCACTTCATTTAAAATTATATTGATTGAGAATTATTTCGTTGTAAGCATTACCGACACACATAGTTTGTCTATGTTTTTTTTTNATTTAAAATTATATTGATTGAGAATTATTTCGTTGTAAGCATTACCGACACACATAGTTTGTCTATGTTTTTTTTTTCATATTGATTGTAAACGGATTAGGCTATACTGTAACTTGCCGAATAAATGAACATAAAAGTACAATTTACCCAAAAATAAGGCACTCGTATGCTAATAGATGTATAAAGTTCTTGAAGTAAATTACATATTCAGGAAAAAAACTATAAACACGTCATGCATAGGATGTTTTTACAAAGGTTGATTAAAATGCATGAATATGCTGTGAATCGGCAATAAAAGGGATTCTCAATAAAACTCTGAAAGCAAAATTGTACTGGCGGACAGAGGATACTGACAAGATTCGTGGCTTGTGAATAGAAACCATCCCGGATCCCGACGAGAACTTGTAATAGAAGTCAAAATGTTCTTAACAAAATTCTGAGAGAAAGCTCCTCAGCGAGTTGCATGCCAAAAATATATTGAGCAGAGTTGCACACAAGAGGCTTTCACTCGGTTCTCTTCACAAACTTCACAATTACAGTCGATAAGGAGTGACGGACACTTGGCTCTTCATGATTGGAAGCAACGTCATCGGGTCAGATAATCTCATTTCTGCTCGTACGGAAAGATGCTTTAGCATCTTTATCACCGTAGACATCAGGAAACCTTTGGTGAAGTCTAATCGAAAAGGACTGGTTCAAGCTGGAGTTATTTAACTCTCNTTCTGCGATGTTCTGTTCATGTGCTATCTACGCGGAAATGGGTCCTTTGTTTAAAGCGAGAGAAAATTCGAACCACAATTGCTCACGTCGAGCTGCTTGATCACCAAAAATTCGCCTTTCGCCAATTGTAATTCCGAGAAACATCACATTTCTATTTCGGTGTCGAAAGTGGAGAGTCCGCGTTCACAGAGATATAGGCGTGACTGATCGCCAAGATGGCCATTAAAGAGCATTCACACTGGAAAAAAAAAACTCATCGGAGTAATGACAAAAGAACAGTAATGTAAACGTGCTTTAGTGTAGCAGCAAACAAATTTATCTCCCAGTAACCTAACGTTCTGTTAGTTCGTTACAGGACTGTTTTTTGCAGGAACAATCCACATATTGCTGAAGTCATTCTGATGAATAAAAAACAGTTTTTTTTTTTTCGGTGGAACATAAATGCTCTGTTTTTGGAATTATATTTATAGCTGCAGAAAAACAATCGCTGACAAGACTTCAACAAGCAGTTCTGTTGCAGCTGTTATCTACGTTAACCATGCCCAGGTGAGATGGTGACCTACAACCAAAGTTATTTCTGTCTCTATATTAGCAGTCTATATACATTACAGGCACACACATTTGGTTACGACAGAAACATTTCTTTTTCGGTGCACGAACGTGGAATGGTGGTCGAAATCGCCTATTTAAACGCTCTTGAGATATGCGTGGGACTAACTGTAACACCAAGTGAAACGCCAGAGAAGATGTCCACAAAATCTGGACAGACTTTAAAATTGTTCGATTCAAGAGCAGCTAACAACTGATGTTGCCCAGCCTACAACGCGACAATTGTCCGCTCTACGCTTTTAGCTCGTAGATTTCATTTGTTCCCACAGGCGTGTTGCATTGCACACTACTAGGTCCTTCGCAGTCACGAGCGACTAAATTACTGTATGCCTGGTGAATTCTGATGAAATGAGAGGTGTCATTTAGTACAGAGTTCCCTTCAACGATCCGTACTTCATATAGTTAGGGGCAGTGATACTTCGCGAAAAGATTTCGAGACAAGATTGAGTCCAAAGCACTGTAGGGTCGTCCAGTTTCTTTGATTGGCTACCAAATGTTCTGGCCCGTGTTAACCGTTATCGCACGAATCACGAAGGTTCAGTGTCGGAGTTACTTAGTCCTGAGTGACTTGGTCAAAGACGGACACGCCACCAGCAGCCAGTGGAGGTATAACAACAGCTGAGGTGTGTATATAGTATTGAAGTCTACTGTGTGCTGCGATTTTTACGCGAGAAGTCACTGGTCCTACATATAGTCCATTCTCGGTTACTTACTACATTTCTGAAGCCCTGCTATAGTTATACTTCCAGGAAAATTTTCCACCTCATAAAAACAAAGCTTAACCGAGACTAGAAAATTACACCAAAGGGACAACGCATTCGTATGTACTATGTGTAATAATAATTTTCATAAGAACTATTTCTTACTTGGCATTACCAACATACATATTTTCTCCCTGTTTTTATTCATATTAATTGTAAATAAAATATAATAATTTATATTGCAAATATAAATAAATATTCTATTTAACATAAATAAGGTACATTCAAGTTAACATAATTATGAAACGCTTGTGATACATGGCAAATTTTGGTACGAACCAAACACGTAATGCTTGGGGTGATTTTTCAAAGGTTTGATTTAAAAAGTGTGAAGAAACCGTGAGAATAATATATAAATAATTCTGTGTGATTTCTGAAATAGTGTGTTGTAAATATACGATTTTTAAACTGTAGCATTACAAGACAATTTTTAACAGCTTGTTTCCAAGGAATTGTTCATAACAAGTGCAGAAATGATTTACGGTGAGGAGAAGTAGATGAAAGGTTAATGGTATATTAATTTTTTTTCCCCCTCGCAAGCGTCTGTCTGACATTTGAGTGGGCAGCGCGTGCTGTGTTGGGAGGCTAGACACTGGGCGACGCGAGACGCCGAGGCCGCGGAGTTGATTGGCTGTTAACAGTAATTAGCGCTGCGCGGCCAATTAGCACCGCCGAGTGCCCGGGCGTCACTGGGTCAGCAGCGCATCCAATAGCGGGCCCCGGCCGCAAAACATGTCCGCGCTGAATCCAAGTTTGGATTTGGAAGGGAGAGGGGGATGCAGTCCTTTTGATGCAAGTACACGCACTCGTTCCGTGGCCGAGGAAATATAACGTGCGTCTGATTGATATAGCTAGGGGCAGTAATATTTCGCGAAAATGTTTCGAGGCAAGATACAGTCCAAAGCACTGTAGGGTCGTCCAGCTTCTTTGATCGGCTAAAAAAATGTGTTGGCCCGTGTTAACCGTTTGCGCACGAATCACGAAGGTTCAGTGTCGGAGTTACTGAGTCCTGAGTGGCTTGGTCAAAGACGGACACGGCGCCAGCAGCCAATGGAGGTATAACAACAGCTGAGGTGTGTATATAGTATCGAAGTCTACTGTGTGCTCCGATTTTTACGCTAAAAATCACTGGCCCTAGGTATAGTCTATGCGCGGTTTCTTCGCACTTTTTGAAAGGAACCTTTAAAAAATCACCCCATACATTACTTTCTTGGTTGTTTCCTGAATATGAAATTTATCACAAACGTTTTTACACTTGTGTAACACAAAAATGCTATATTTTTGGATAAATTGAACTTTTTCTAATACTTTATCATTAAAATATAATTTATAATTTATAATCAACACAAATAAAATGGAGAGAAAATAGTTGTGTGGGTAATACCTAGTAATAAATAGTTCTTATGCAGTATAAGATTAAAGTGAGTGCGTAGAAATGCGGTGTGCCGTCCCTTTGGCGTGGTTTTCTAGACTCGGTTAAGTTTTGTTTGCACAAGGCGGAGGAAAAGTCTGGAAGTGAAACTTACGCAGGTTTTCATTAAAGCTGGAAGTAGTCGTGAACTCATTTAATTTTACTTATTTAATCTAATAAATTAAAGCAAATGTAGGAAATATTTTATTATCACGGCAATACCTCAACATGTGTGTTTTGTGTGTGTACACACACCCAACTACACACAAAGGCCTGTTCTTTGAAAACATTTAGAAATGCATTCTCGAAAAATATTTAAATACACTAAAAANCACACGCCCAACTACACACAAAGGCCTGTTCTTTGAAAACATTTAGAAATGCATTCTCGAAAAATATTTAAATACACTAAAAAATTATCTTTCCTGGAAGAATAAAAAGTTTTCCTTCTTTAAAACAAATATTCGCGATGAAAATAATTTTCATAACATTAGAAATTCTAACATAGTCATAAAATTAGTTTGCAGGACATAATACCTTTCCTTTTAATTGTGTATGGGCGTATTATTATTATTCGAGTTTTGTATCGATAAAATGAATATGGCAGAGACTGTAATTCCTGAAAATGTAAACAATCTATCGAGAGACATATTTTATTTCCCGAAAGGAAACTTCTTTATCTACTTGAAATGTGAATAGTAGATCGCAGTCCTTTACTGCCGTGAAAGCAATATCCATTTCATTCGCAGGTAATTTATCCTGGAGCATCTTTGGAGATTGCAATTCCGTACGCAATATTAATCCATCTGTGTTTTCATTTCAAAGAGAAATATATCTGTCTCATTCCATTTAATGTTCTGTCATTCGCCAAACAAGTTCCATCCGTCATCTCTCTCCCGTTATTTTCTGTTCTGGAAAAATAAACTATTTCGGAGTGTTCTCCCGAAAAGTTGTTTCCAATTATTTATTCGAAGAGATGTGCGATGTTTAGTAAAGTTTTACCTTCAGTCGCTAATGAATATATTTACAATCATTAATTAACTTTGCTAAATTATAGTCACACATACATTCTATGTAGAAATCATGCAGGGCACAGGGCAGAGTTCAGCATCCCTAATTAAGATTGCGTTCAGTAAATTTAAAAATGCGTGTTAAAAATATATGACTAATACCTTCAGGAAATTAATTTCGTGTCCTACGGCTTTGCAAGTTGGTATTTTAGCTGAATGTAATTTCCGGTCTCAAGAATTCGCGGATTCATTTTGGGGCAATCTAGAATTCAAAACACGCGCGTTTATATAACTTAAACCGTTGGTTCACACGGTTTTTGAAACCTCCTGGAGAACGGTGTCCATATTTCACCTTCCACTGTGACGGCAGGCAACCAATGCGCTGTTGATATTGGCATATTTGTACACAAGACTGTAGAGTCTACCCTGCAAGTCATTGAACTCGCGAATTTTTCAGGTCTCTATTCATATTAGGGAGAAAAAAAATACATCCAAAGCCTGATCGCAATATATTGTACTGGAATGAGTGTACGTGTTATTTTACTAAAAATATGCAAAATCTGTACAAAAACCACGCAACGTCTTTGATGCGATTTTCTGTAAGAGAATTAAAAGGCGAGAGAATTTTCCTGTCAAAAATTACGCTAAGTGTTAATATTGGCCTGAAAATAACATTTGTAGAGATACGATGGACAGTGTGACGCAACTTATAAGTCAAGAGTTATACATAGGGCCACTGACTTTTCGCGTAAAAATCGGAGCACACGGTAGACTTACTACATAAACACTTCAACTGTTGTTATACCTCCATTGGCTGCTGGTGCCGTGTCCGTCTTTGACCAAGCCACTCAGGACTAAGTAACTCCGACACCGAACCTTCGTGATTCGTGCGCAAACAGTAAACAGGGGCCAGAACATTTGTTAGCCCATCAAAGAAGCTGGACGACCCTACAGTGCTTTGGACTGTATCTTGTCTCGAAACATTTTCGTGAAACCTCACTGCCCCTAGTTATACAGTATCACATTCGAATAAAAAAATAATTCAATAAAAAATATGAAAACTTATGATAATTTTAAAACGTTTATCATTGTTAACGCTTTTATTTACTTTAACTTTGGTTGTACCATTTAAGTAGTGTGAAGTCGTAACAAATAAAAATAGCAGCAGCTTCGCTGGCCACATAAGAGAATATACATTTACCTCCTTGAGTCCATTGCGAATTGTTTTGCACATTGACGACTAAAATAGTAAAACGGATGGCGTGTCATTGTGGTTATGGAAAAACCTGTATTCTGTTTACCTCAAGCTAGCTGATATAACAAAAAAAAAAATCTGTATGATAATTGCTTTTTAAAGTCTAGCTGTATTTTCCTGGTTGGCGAGTGCAATATTTATTACCTTCTAATATAGGGACAAGTGGAACATTTTACACGAATAAGGAAACAGGATAGCGTATTAAAAAACGTGAAATGGAATAGTACGTTACATGTTAGCTTATAAGTAGAGACCTGAAAAATTCGCGAGTTCAAAGACCTGCAGGCTAGAATCTCCAGTCTTATGTACAAATATGCCGATGTCAATCGCACATTGGTTGTCTGCTGTCACAGTAGAAGGCGACGGTTGGGACAGCCTTCTCCAGGAGGTGTCAAACACCGTGCGGACCAATGGATCAATTTTTATAAACACACGTGTTTCGAATTCTAGCTTGTCCCCAAATGAATCCACGAATTTTTCAGGTCTCTACTTATAAGATAATTATAGACTATGAAACAATGAATCTTGGGATTTTTATACACCAAGTCTGAAAATGTGGTACAATTTCAATGGTGGGTTCAGCTGCCTCTGCGAAGTTTAAATAAGCCGACGTATGTTTTACAAATTGTGCTCAAAATCTGGTAAAGAGTGAGCTCTCTGCCATGTGACGCCACAGAAGGAAGAAATGGGAGGAAACACAATTACGTTTTATCAGTTCAAATACAGCTTTCCGCAGGTGACGTCATGTCACGTGTAACACAGAATCGACTGTTGCAGTTGCGCAAATCGCGTTCCTTTCTGTGGCGCATTCAGTCCATATTTCCCTACACATATCTATTTAAATTTCGTCCATCATTAACCCAACACTATTTTATACAAATTATTGCTTAGTTCTGCATCGGCGCCTTTATATCCCCTGGGCATTCACCAGGAATACCCAGGGAAAACTCTTACGCATCATTCCATGCACCACCCAAGACGCCCACTCGGCCGACATACAAAACATGATGAAATACAATAATGAATGAACTGGTAAATCCTTTTGCAAAATTATATGGGTAAAATCTGTATCTCAAAATATAAATAAATATTTTCATACTTCGGGCAACTTTACGATTTTTTCTCCACTTTCCTGTAAAAAAAAATTGCATGAAGACGTACAATTTTCCTCCTTTTATTAAAATAAAATGCCGGGAATACAATTATATACAAAACTTGTAATTTGCCGAAAATCACCACAAATTTTTGTAGCATTCAAATAAATCACCGTAAATTACTCAGCGTCATCGCAATTATTTTTATGTGCTCGTTAGGAATTATCGCGAAGGTGTGCTAATTTGTTTCTGAGCATTTAATTTCTTCTCGCAAGCTCCGTATACTGCGGTGCCAGACGATGCCACTGGTCGGCGGGTTTTATCGGGGATCTCCCGTTTCCACTCGCACTTGCGTTCCGGCGCTGCTCCATACACACCTCGCTTCACATTCATTGGCTCTCAAGATTGAGCGACGAGTTCAGTGGCGTGGATATTTGAAAACCCGACAAGTACTTTTTGAGATAGAAGGGGGGGTTCATAGGGGTATGTATTTGGCTATAGCTGTGGCGGGGTAGGTCCAGCGGAGTGTTCCCACACAGTTAAGAGCCGCCAGAATCACTTCGCACACCCACACTCACCAGTAGAGATCACAAGAGAGTTTTTCAAGGTAATTTGCATGGCTTCCGCGCAAAATACACGTGGAAACAACGCCAGAAGGCAGATGCAGTATACTCAGCCGCACGTTTCGTGCAGTTCTTTCGCGAGGAATTAAACGTGTTAATGCGATTTAAGAAGTGGTTTCGAGTGGGCCGTATTTTTTTTTTTTTGCTCGTCCAGGAGATGAAAAGGAGTGGAAGAGGAGGAAATTGTACCGGAGAATACTCGCCCGCCGGGCGAGGGAAAACACGGCGAGGAAAAGGAAAAGGGCTGAAAAGGCGATGCGCGGACAGAAAGTAACGGGGGAAAAAAAACAAGCCAAGCAGCTTATACCGGTTTCTGAGTTAAAGTCCTGTTGCAAAGTCCCTTTGCTTCGCGCCACCCGAGTTCTCAGATTCCCTGGAAACAAACAGCGGTCAGAATCTGGTTGGTTTGCGCTCGCGTGCCCTGAGAGATTTCATCTCACGGAACTCTCTTTAAAAAACGTTATAAAAAATGTGACAAAAGAATAACTATAACTCCCAGATTACGCTGTACTTCTAGTGGTCCAAGTAAATGAACGAAAATAAATAAATTCCTCGTGAGGGGTAAGATTAAGGCTCCCGTCTACCTGACGCTTGAAATGCCTTACAGTACGTTAGAAATTCGCGCGTCCAGTGTGATGATTTACAAAACGAACACACACATCAGACGTGGGCTGTTGAGTGTTTTCAAGATGTCACGAACATCAGAAACACCATTTCAGTGCACACCGAAATTGCTAAAAAAAAAATTGACATTTCAAAGCGCTATGGGTATGGCCAGTGACTTTTCGCGTAAAAATCTGAGCACACAGTGGACTTAAATACTATATACACACCTCAGCTGTTGTTATACCTCCATTGGCTGCTGGTGTCGTGTCCGTCTTTGACCAAGCCACTCAGGACTAAGTAACTCCGACACTGAACCTTCGTGATTCGTACGCAAGCGCTTAACAGGGGCCAGAACATTTTTTTTAGCCAATCAAAGAAGCTGGACGACCCTACAGTGCTTTGGACTGTATCCTGTTTCGAAATCATTTCGCGAAATATCACTGCCACTAGTTATGGGCATCTTGCCACATACGCGTCACATCCACACAAAACTACTCAAGGGCCCTTCATTGAACTTTCTTACTGACTTTTCACTAATTAAATAATAGGGTGACGTCTGAAAGTCCCGTAGGTGCACGCAGCACGACGAGAACACTGCACTGGAGTTCGGAGCCTTGCACTTAGTGGCGATGGCGTTCCTTTTTGCACGAGGCAGTGTCGCCCTTATCGCTCCTACGCTTCTCGGCCTCAAATGCTGAGAACAGCTCCTCGTAGGCAGGAGCCCTCCACCCAGTCCCCGTGTTCGCGATCAAGGAGATGTTGCATTTTAAGTGTACTTATGTCTCTTACCTTACAGAATGTTCCAGAAGTCCAGTTACCCCCCCCCCCCNCCTCGGGAATTGGAGACAAACCTGGCATAATATCATGCGAACATAATGTGTATGATAAATACGATAGGTGGCCACTATCTACTCCAGAGGATCCGGGTTCACACCCACGTGTTAATGACACAGAATTATTCTCCTCCAGGAACGATGGGAAATTCTCCTTAACATAACTGGTGGTATGGTGGCAAATGCCTTTCGGACAGCTTGCTTAAGTTCCTCAGTTGTTTTGTGCGGCCTTTTGGCAGCGATTTGTTTAGTGTGCCCCCATGACTAGTCCGGTCGCCAGATCGGAAAAAGACCCTCTGCCTGGAAAGTATTCAGAACTTAATGAAATTTTGACACGTCATTCGGGGGGTACTCTGGGGTGCTAAATCCCAGTTTGAGACCTCTAGGACCCTTTGCTAACTTGAGTACCCCTGAATTACGTGTCAAAATTTCATTAAGTTCCGAATACTTTCCAGGTAAAAGTACCTGGCGACTGGACAAGACGCATTATCACAGGATGTCGGATCTGGACTTTGGGGTGACCGTTGCAGAGGTGCTGGTAAAGTTGGCGCTCCTCTTCCGATCCATTTGTTTCTGAGCACATCATTGAGATACTCTCTTACACGTATTGCGAAATGCGCTGGTGTCCCGTCCTGTTGGAACCAGATGTGTCCAAGAAGTCCCAAACGATCAAACTGCGGTACAAACCAGTCTTGTAAAATGGAGAGATATGTAGCATGATCGACTGCTACTGTGTCATGAGTCTCAGGATGTTCGAAAAAAAAATATGGACCAACAAGACGCGTAGCAGACAGTGCAGCCCATATCATCACATGAGAGAAATGCGGATTCTCCTTACTCCAGAAATAGACGTTCGTG
Source organism: Clitarchus hookeri (assembly GCA_002778355.1). Classification (NCBI taxonomy): domain Eukaryota; kingdom Metazoa; phylum Arthropoda; class Insecta; order Phasmatodea; family Phasmatidae; genus Clitarchus; species Clitarchus hookeri. The sequence continues at coordinate 45,907 of NQII01006057.1, forward strand.
TCGTTTGCACTTCGGCAATTGGCGCATTCGTCTCAGAACATCACTTTTCCACATGCGGGGAGTGCGTCAAAAACCTCCAGCGTTCGCGCACACGTGGCAGTCGAGTCTCCACATCATTAACTCGTTAACGAACGACGGTGTGTACGCCTTTAAGGCTACATAATCTGTCATTTGACGTCTTAATGTCGTCGATGGAACATTCGGTTCTTGGGATCGCTTTCGCAGTAACTTTTCCGATGAAAGTTCAACCAATGCGGGAACTTCGGCACATTTTTCAGCTCTTGATGTTGGCCTTCCATGGCGGGGCCTGTCTCTAGTGGAACCACTTTCGAACAGTTTCTTGCCCCATCGCAAGACCGTTGGTTTCGGAGGTGCGGCCCTATTGAACCAAAATGCTGAAATTGTTTTGGATCTCTCTCCCATTGTCTTCCCGGTGTGCTGTCGTTCATGAACCCATGTGCCCATGACGATTCGCTCCTCCAGGCTCTAATTCGACTCAACGGCTTATTGTTTTCCAGATGTAATATCACCCGAAAGAAGAGACATACCTATTGTGAACACTACATGGAAAGCAAGAAACTACAAGAAAGACACCTGTAGTACAGTGGTGAGGAGAGCAACGTGACTTTTGGTACACTCTGTACACGCCAAGGAATCATCGCCCGGTTGAGCGTATTCCTTGTGAGTAACTTGATTTGCGAAAATGTCTGCACTTCTTTTTTATGAAGGGTGAGTGTACGGTTTATAAATCAACATTTGGAAAATGTCACTGCCCCTATCTGCATGCATTTTAACGGTAAACACTGACTGACATTCTTCCAGTAAAGTTGGTAACGACGGAGAGGAAATAGTTCCATGCCTTAATGTTGAATTAAAAGTGTTTGGTAAACGTTTGTAAATACTGAAGTGAATTATTTTGCTATTAAATTTTTTTATTTCATACAAATGTAAAAGTTGTGCTTTCCTGATAATTTCATAGTTTCAATTGACTAACGCATTAGTAAAATGATAAGGCTCATGGCAACTTTAGTTTTACATACGGCGGAACAATACACTATGTGCATACAAGCAGATCTTATACAGGTATTTAAAAACTGCTCAATTTAACATGAACGGCTTATAATACTGATCATGCAGCACGTTGTTCACTGTTCGCTAGAAGGATGCTAGGCTTATGTACAGCTCACTTCATAACATTGCATTATTGCAACACCTAAGCTCCTTAATTAATCCGGGGTGAACGGGTTAAGAGACCCGTCTGCACACACACGTCGCATGAACTGCATTGCAGAGTGTTTTTTTTTCGACGAAACTGTAAGACTTGCGTCCGAAGTGCTGATCTATAAAAATAATACACGTATCAGAATAAGCCTGTCGATTACTTTCAAGACGGCACCTACATCTCAAACGCCATTTCGAAGCACTCCAATATAGCTATAAAAAAACTGCTTTTCAAAGCGCTGTGTCTCTCAAAATTCCGGTCAGAGTCGTACAAAAGTACCCCAGAGGCCTGTATTGAACCTCGTTACATACATTTAACAAACAACACGATAAGGTCCCATAGGCACATGCAGCAGGGCGAGAACACTGCACGCTGGTTCAGAGCCTTGAGCTTAGTGGCGATGTCGCACTTGATGTGCGTGGCGGTGCCGTCCTTAACGCTCGCCTGATTCGCGGCCTCAAACATGGAAAAAAACTCCAGCTAGGCAGAAGTCTCAAAAACAGGCCCTTGACGACTCCTTCCACAGCCCTCAGTATTTAGTATTTACCTTACTAAGGCCTTGCCACCGTTCGAGAGTATACAAGCCAGAAAATAAAAATTGATAAATTATTTTAACAACCAAACACAGCACACAACATGCCATTTTAATGTAGCGAAATAATAGGCTAAATTGAACAACACAGTTTCTGTTCTTCTGTGCACGCCATAGTTCTGTAGCAAACACATAAGTTTTCAATTGTTAACCCACCTCTATGGATGAGGCCGTAAAATGCAGTGGCATCGCAATGGAATGGCGGGGTAAAAAAAGAAACGACCCTGACAAAAACCCACTGACCTACGAAAGCGTTCGCCACGTTTTATACATTCTACTGCATAGTCACATTTGCTATTTAAAACTTTTGCGTTATGGATACCAGCATACGAATTTTTGTGCGTAGCGTTTCTGACCCGATCCACAACCATAACGCCATGCCACATAGTTAGGGGTAGTGATACTTCGCTAAAAGATTTAGAGACAAGATACAGTTAAAAAAAACTCTAGGGTCGTCCAGCTTCTTTGATTGGCTGAAAAATGTTCCGCCCCGTGTTGACCGTTTGCGCACGAATCACGAAGGTTCAGTGTCAGAGTTACTTAGTCCTGAGTGGCTTGGTGAAAGACGGACACGGCACCAGCAGACAATGGAGGTATAACAACAGCTGAGGTGTGTATAAAGTATTGATGTCTACTGTGTGCTCCGATTTTTACGCGAAAAGTCACTGGCCNACAATGGGATATAACAACAGCTGAGGTGTGTATAAAGTATTGATGTCTACTGTGTGCTCCGATTTTTACGCGAAAAGTCACTGGCCCTACACATAGTAAGTCGAAGGGCATTTTTGGCATTCATGGAGATTCATCCTACAGTCATACGTAAGGCCAGTGACTCTTCGCGTAAAAATCGGAGCACACAGTAGATTTCAATACTATATACACACCTCAGCTGTTGTTATACATCCATCGGCTGCTGGTGCCGTGTCCGTCTTTGACCGAGCCACTCAGGACTAAGTAACTCCGACACTGAACCTTCGTGATTCGTACGCAAACGGTTAACACGGGCCAGAACATTTTTTAGCCAATCAAAGTAGCTGGACGACCCTACAGTGCTTTGGGCTGTATCTTGTCTCGAAATCTTTTCGCGAAATATCACTGCCCCTAGTCATACGGTTATATCGAAACCACTTTCAGGCCCGATACGCAATGTAAACACGAAGTGTTTTGAAATCCCTCGCTTCCATTAGCCCAGTTTACATATATATCGGTTAATATTAAAAAAATCATATTCCCAGCGGCGAATCTGCGAGTGCAATCGCAGATATTTTTTTTTATATAAAAAATTGGCAGCCGTGAATGTTACAATGGTAAATTTTCGGGGAGAGAGTTGTGGCGTGACCACACACCAGTTGCTAGGAAACGAATGTTTATGTTAGCACGACACTGTCAATAATTCTCCGCACAATTGACAGAGATTTACATTTAATTTATGAAATCGCTATCCCTAGTGAAAGAAAACGGAATGGATCTTCGCGCGTAAAACTACGAAATCTCCTCACATTTCCTGTACCTCTTGGTGTAAGAAACGAACAATGGAGATGGCACACGAAGCTTTCTTAGCAATGCTGTGAGGTGAAAATGATCATTCCTACGGACCTTATATAAAGACATCAACGCTACTATCACCCGTACCTTCAAATAATATAATAGATTACAACCATCTTTAATGTACATAATTTTTTCAGTAATGCAGGAAATAGCAAATATGTATTCACTTTAAAAAAAAAAGTGATTTTTTACATAATACAAATGGTACGTGAATGAATATGTTATCGAGAAGTACACACAATTTTGCATGTGTAATCATGCCCTTAAACCACAGGTATTCGTCAATTTTTTTCCATAATAAACATGGTTTGCGATATGGATAAATTTTCGACTATTGTAATTATTGTTTCGTCTGCAAATCCTGCCCTAAAACCAAAATTATATATATATTTTTTAAATGATGGGCAAAATTCAACGGTGACATCTCGGAAACGATACTATTTAGTGTCACTGTAAAAATTCCAAATTAAAGTAATGTTATTAAATTTAATAAAAGTGTAGTAAAATCAGAGTTTGCGTACAATTCACGATAGGTTATTTAGTGAGAAATCAAATTGTCCCTAACGTTTACGAATATTCCAGAATAATTTCTGACGTTATTTTTTCGTGATGTCATTGGAAAATTCATGACACACACCAAAACTGAGTCAGTGAAAACATATGTTTGTCAGTGAGTGGCCAACCATACCGTTATTTCAATCACATTATCTTAAAAATTGACTGAGAAAACACACATTTTCCTTCACTTACTGGAAATGTGACATTTTTCACTGACGTGTTAACTGACTAGGCTTCTATACCTCGGTGACATAGTTTTCTACAATAGTAAATATAACATTTGATAACGAAAATGTTCATAAATAAATAAACACACATGAAATACGTTCACTCGTGAAACCCACAAATGTGGGTTTGTTATTTAATAACACCCTACTACGAGGTTACATGGACATTAAATGTCTTTCGTTTTCACCAAATCATCATAACCTATTGAGGTTTAAACTGCGCGAAATGTGGTGAAGTGAGCGCATTCATGTGAACTATTTGTAGATTCTACTCGCTGTTCCTTCACACTTCTTGAATCAAACCTTTGAAAAATTACCCCATATAGGAGGTGTTTAGTTGTTTCCTAAATGTGTCGGCGTTTTATACTTGTGTTGACATGATTTAATCGAACATTTCCGGATATAATATCTACAGATAATTAGAATTTATTTATAATTAAAGTGAATGAAAAAAGAGAAATAATATTTATGTTGGTAATGCTTAGTAAGAAATAGTTCCTATAAGAAATGTTATTGAACTCAGTGGGCACGAATGCGGTGCGCTGACCATTTGGTGTAATTTTCTGGAGTATGTTAAGATTTGCTTGCATGAGGCGGAAGAATACCCTGAAAGTAGAACTTTGGTAGGACTTCATAAAACTAGGAAGTAACCGTGAATTGACTATATTAAAAATTATAATGTTACTAACTAAACAACCAAAGGAAAAGAAATTGCATAGTATTTGAAGCTATATATATTTTATAATATAATCAAATTCATATGTTTTATCTATTAAAGTGAACTTTGGCTTGGTAGTCGACTTGTTGCCATCCTCCGTGGCGCAGTTGGTCACGTGTCGGTTTGTGGTGCGAGGGGTTTTGGGTTCAACTCCCACANCTTGTTGCCATCCTCCGTGGCGCAGTTGGTCACGTGTCGGTTTGTGGTGCGAGGGGTTTTGGGTTCAACTCCCACAATTCGAATTTGTGTAGGTATGTATAAATCAGTTCACCATATAGTGTTTAAAAATTGGCAAGTTACTTAGTAGACTTGAAGCGGAATACTGTGATTTCTAATCCTGGGCCGGGATAATTTTTGTTCAGTTTCCCTAAATTACGTTTAATTGCACGTCAACAGCGACTGTCTAAAATTTGTTTATTTTTACGTAGCTAATGATTTAGCAAAATTAAATAAGAAAAAACAATATGTAGTTGGCTTTGACGCTTAGTCAATTAAGGGAAATAGTTTCTCTAAAACAACTAGTGGTTTTTCACCTGTTCTAAGTGGAGCCATTTTTACTAATTCGAGTATTTGCATTTTACTGCGAATCAGTGATTTTCGAATTATTCTAGTTTACAGTGAAATGCATATGCTTACAAAACTGGTTAGTATGGCATCCCCAGGTTTCTTGAATTGCNAATTATTCTAGTTTACAGTGAAATGCATATGCTTACAAAACTGGTTAGTATGGCATCCCCAGGTTTCTTGAATTGCGTTAAAATTTTGGTTAAATCCAGTATTGGCAAATACATACACGAAGTATTTCAATCTCCAATTTTCCTATGTGCGGAATGAATACGAAATTTCACCTCTGCATAAACCTCTCAAGTAATTGGACTTAGGCTTACGGCATTCCGCTTCAATCTCGGCAGTTCATAAGTGGTGTAATTTTTTCTTTTTCCCGTAAGATCCTCTGATAAAAAAATTAATTTTATACGTATCAACACGCTTTCATTTCATCTTGTTCCCTTCAAAAGACAAAAAAGAATACTCGCGTGGAAAGAAGTAAATGAAGATTTGAATTAGATAAAAAGGCTCATCTGCAATTTTATTGGAAAATTAGTTTGTCGTGGTTTTAATTTTATGACTTTATTTGGTCTGTGTTATTTCAATTATGTGCCTAGTTCTCACAATGGTAACTATTATTTTTGAAATAATGACACTTTTAAAATTATGATGATATTTGTGACTGGGAAACAAAAGTACTTAATGTTTCTTTCGGTTTTATGGAGATAGGCTCCTATCCGAATCAACCCTTCAAATAGGCATATTATTAGCCTATTGTTTATTAATATGCCGCATATTAGAAAAACATCCTAATGTGTATCAGTTTGAGTTAAAAATGATATATAAAATTTTTTTTTCTAAAAACTATTTATTTTAATATCGGCTTTCAGAAATGTTCCGTAGTGTATTATCGTGCTCTATTTTAAAAATGGAGATATTTGTACTGTAGGCTAGCAAACTGAAAAAAAATACTTACACAAATAATTAGTAAAGCTCATAAACATTCATTGAAATAGATGAAGCAGTAATAATAAAAACGTAATAAACATTTGCCCAACCTGTAAGCCAAACAAAAGCGAAGTGGTATTTTTTAATTATAGCAACTGCAATAAAAGATAATAAAGAAAAAATGTTCGTGGTATATTAAATAAAAAATATGGTAAATATCTTTAAAAGGCTGCCTAATACTGCAATTAACGAATAAAAAAATACACAAAATACGGATGTGTGGGTGTTTACAGAAGAGTAACTCATAATTCTGACATTTGCAGTGCTTATTAAACCGTACAAAAATGGAACTACTGTCTACTTTCAATGACGTTGAAACCATGCTCCCATTAAAAAAAATATACATCACTCTTGTACCATAAAAAAGTATATGCCGAGGACAAAAACGAACACAGATTTAATTAAGTTACCAATTGTTATAATGAGAATAAGAATCTCATGACAAAATTAATTGATAACATGCTCTGCCCCAGATAAAAGAGTAATTTTCTCTGTTGAAACAAACGATACTCTTTTGCGGCTGCATTTTCATTTAATTAACTCTGCCTTACACAGCGGGAACAACGAACAACAAATGAAAATACTTCATAAATGTTCAGATTCTCTTTATTACCAGATTTTTTATGCACGGGTAGTATTCTTTTCACGGGTGTAAAAAAAAGCAATATATATTAGGTTTTATTTTCATGCGTTAATTTAAATCATAAATATGTATATTACTTCTGCAACAATTCCCGTTTATTTTTTGACTGAAATTTATGGGTAATCCTGAACATTATGAATATTTAAAACCATTAATTCAATCGAGAAGAAAATTAATCAACATGTAGTTCTGAAATTTTAGTTACTCTAAAAAAAAAAAGACACATACAAATATCCGTGCACTTTGAGAAACCGAATTTGTGGAGAGTGGAGTTTGAAGATTCGGGAGGCTTCTAACATCGAGGTCTTGAAAGGCGTTAGAACTTGTGAATATTACGTACGTTTTATATTTAACGTAATATCACGAAAATATAATTTCATTATGGGATTGCTCACAATAACTATAATTATGACTAGGGCCAGTGACTTTTCGCGTAAAAATCGGAGCACACAGTAGACTTCAATACTATATACACAACTCAGCTGTTGACATACCTCCATTGGCTGCTGGTGCCGTGTCCGTCTTTGACCAAGCCACCCAGGACTAAGTAACTCCGACACTGAACCTTCGTGATTCGTGCGCAAACTGTTAACACGGGCCAGAACATTTTTTTAGCCAATCAAAGAAGCTGGATGACCCTACAAGGCTTTGGACTGTATCTTGTCTCGAAATATTTTCGCTAAATATCACTGCCCCTAGTTATGACATATTGTTTCAGGTAGTAATGAACCAGCAACATCATGTAGAGTGGGTGCCTTTCTGGGGAAATGCTAAGTGTCGGTGATTATTGGGGACATCCGAATTTTTGCGAATAGATTACCGTGCACCCTAGAATTTCAATGCCCTACGGATATTCTAGTAGTTTTATTTTCCTTACTGGGGCGTCTCTTTGTGAGAAGATATTTTCCTACTCGAGTGGCCAATCAGAGTTAGGTAAGGTCAGTACTGCACGTCTGTGATTCGCGGGCAGACGCCAAAGACGCGTAACACGAGAATCATCCAGTCACGAAAGTGGATCTCAGCTAAAGTGTTGTGAACTTGAAGTGCTCGTGAAATCTTTTCGCGAAAATCGCTTGTACGTAGGGATTATACATCTTTATAACTCCTTTTTGAATTACGTAAATATCTGCCGTATAACTTTCGTTAACTCTGTTAACTTAACGTTGGACCAGTAATAATTGTAATACCACTACTAGGGGCAGTGATATTTCGTGAACAAAAATTTCGAGACAAGATACATTCCAAAGTACTGTAGGGTCGTCCAGCTTTTTTGATTGGATAAAAAAATGTTCTGGCCTGTGTTAACCGTTTGCGCACGAATCACGAAGGTTCAGTGTCGGAGTTACTTAGTCCTGAGTGGCTTGGTAAAAGACGGACACGGCACCAGCAGCCAATGGAGGTATAACAACAGCTGAGGTGTGTATATGGTATTGAAGTCTACTGTGTGCTCCGATTTTTACGCGAAGAGTGACTGACTCAAGTAATAATTATTGAAAGTATCATCAATAGAAACATTGTTAGAAAAATCATAAAGCTAACCTAAGTATGGTTCCAGGCCTAAATTGTAAACATTTATAGTTAAATATATTTTAAATATGCCAGCATACTTTTAACAGCTGACGACAGCAAACTAATCATTTTACAGATTAAACGCAGATGTCACGTGTTAGTGTTTTGGTTTGCATATAACTGGAAGGATACGTAATCGGTACCCAAAAGTAGAACCATAGCAGTGCTTCAGAAAAGTGGGAAGCAGGCGATAATAGCCTATATCGACTATATTTTATTAGCGGTTTCTACAAACTTTATGAATAAAACTTTGCAAAATCACCCCATGTATGACGTGGGGTGATTTCGAACACACGCCGATTAGACAGAAATATATTTCAGGGTGTTTCCCGACAATGAAGCTAAAGGCCCGTCCGCACAAAGATATTTGTACCTTTCGAGGCACAAAGGCAAGGAAGCGATAAGCGAAGCTCTGGCACATGCGTCAAATGTCCCATAAGCGCTTCGCACAAGGCTCCATGCACTGACGTGTGGGCTTTCCGTCTGTTAAAATCCACTTTGAGACTTCAGCATTGACCCTAGAAATCAATTGGCGGGAAGTATGCAGCAAAGCCCAGTTCAGGGCCCCTTTACTAATTTCGCAGTTCTCGCCCAGAATACTTTAAACGACAACAGTCTGAAATGATGCTGAATATCTTCAAAATAATGTAGGCAATAAGCGTGATATTTTGAAAATTTTATTCCCCTAGTATGAATTGTTATTTATTTTCGCGTGGAAACATATTGTGTAGGGTTACACATAAAATACGTAGTTGTCTACAAATAGCATTAACATTATTAATATGCTTTTATATGTAATAAAATATGTAACTGGAGTTGACAATGATGCATTTTGTTCTACCGTGAGGCAATTCCTCCCCCCCCTTATAAATTGTCATAATTATCACTTGTTTCAGTGCCACTCATGTCGGTGAAGCCTCTCTCCATTCACTTCAGTCAGCATAACCTCCTCCCTTAAGCCCTTCCCAATGATAAATTTCTGCCTACGCCACTGGTTCGAAGGGGGGGAGTGAGAAATGGTGTACTCGTCTGAGAGGGGTAATAGAGGTCTCGACTGACGAAGTGGGTCTCCACCGACGCGCAGCTGGGCCGTGTTTGTTTTGGCGTAGATTG